>OY856413.1:464249878-464549878 GCA_963693085.1 Alisma plantago-aquatica | reverse complement strand
CTCACCTATGAACTCAGGGGAAAGATCACTCACTTTTCTATGTCCCTAGGAGAATCCCTAGGAGAAGTGATGCGAGGATTTTGAGTCGCATTTATAGACTTGTTTTACTTGCATTTTATGTATTTATTGGTCACTTTGGTGGTTAATAGTACGTAATTCACTTACTCTAGTCTATAATCTCTTTCAGTATCAAATCTCTCATATTGTATCTTTTTATCATAAACGATTATAATAATGGGTTTTATCTCAGCTGATTTGGCTTTGTCTTGCAATTTCAGGAAAAATGTATATATATACAGCTGTCGATACCATCGACATCTGTCGATAGTATCGACACAGTCACAGACAAACAGCCGCAAGGAGCCAAGCAATGTCAATACCATCGACTGGGAAGTCGATGGTAGCGAGTTACCTTCAGGTTTCCAGCGATCAGGCGGTCGATACTATCGACACAAAGGTTGATACTATCGACATTCTACAGCTTCAGTTTCGGAAAGGTGATACAACCGACTCCTAAGGGTGTCGATACCATCGACCCATGTCGATGGTATCGAGTCTGCATCAGGCTAAACGACAGAGAAGGAAACTTGCCGATCTCATGACGGGACGATACCATCGACCCGCGTCGATAGTATTGACACCGCCAGATTAGTGTTTGTTTTAGATCGGCCTGAATCCAACGGTGGTGATATTTCAGCAATCTAACTTGGTGTTTATAGCTAATGACCGTGGCCAGGAGCCATCTATCACATCATTAGCTGCTGCACACATCCCAAAAGGTGTGGAGAGAAGAACGAAGCCCAAAAGCATGCCCCGATCATTCTGAGAGCCACAAAAGTCATTTTCCACCGCCGGAAGGCTGTAGATTGCATACTCTACATCGAGGAACGCTTGGATCTTCTCCGTTCAGGGGTTTACATCACTTCATCCACATTTTCTTCATGTTTTCCCTTTCTTCCACCATGTCTTGCTCTGAGATGAACATGCGGGGCTAATCCCCTTTATCTTTAGGACCAGGAGTAGCCCGGGGAATAATTGTAAGACGTTTTTATCATAGTAATTCATAATTTGTCTCTTAAATTAGTGGTATGATTTCATTTTCTCCATTATATCATTATGCTTGATCACCCTAATGATAATCTAATGTCTTTAATAGCTTTGAAATAAGAATTAATGGTTGAAAAGAGACAAAATTCACATTAACTCATAAATTCCTTGAACAAGGTGATGTACGGTTAATGGTGGAGACCCAGAGGTTGATTCTAATGCACCTAGTTTAGGGTATAGGATACTACGACGATGGAACCGACCTAGACTTAGGTAGTGAATTGTATCACGGCATTGAACAATTCTGACTACAGGCCACTACCTGGAATGAGAGACGAATTTGACTAACTATGTGGAAATTCATACAATGAAAACCCACGGTGAAACCGTAATCCTAAAGATTCCCACCTGAATTGATTAAAGTAAGCACTTAATTGATTGCTCTATTTTATTTTATTTTATTTTATTTTCAATAACTCTCAAAACCTATTTATTAGGTCTAGCTGATTGCGAACAGTTAGTAGTAGTCTACCGATAGTTCAGTGTCCCTGAGTTCGAGTCGGGCCTCACAAGGGCCTATATTACATTGATGCATGCATTTGCGTTTTACGCACGATAAAATCGTGTCAAGTTTTTGCCGTCGTTTCCGGGGACATGACAATTGTCGGCACTACGAGTGCTGCAAGCGGCCACTCTAGGCCACATTTTATTTTATTATTATTATTGAAATTCATCGTTTAATTTTCATATTTGGTAATCATCTAGCACTGTACTGAATCAAAATAATTACCTTGCAGGTACCAGTGCATGGTGAAGACGTGTAGTATGGACTACACACAACCATCATCAGAGGTCCCATTCTGGGGATCATACGACGAGGAGAACAACATTCAAGACCAACCTGAAGATATAGATTTAGATTCTGAACCAGAAGCTATGGCTGAAGAACAGACAATATGGGAGAAGATAAAAGCTTCTTCCTCGTCAGCATCAAAGGGACCAATAAAAAAACTGGCAGTCAATATTCCCACTTATAAGATTGACCCGGCACTGATAAATTTGGAAAAATCTCAAGCATTTCACAGGCTGAAGAATGAAGACCCAGTTGCACACATCAGCACGTTCGTGGAGAATTATGATATGATCAAGATAGATAGGTTTCCACAGGAGACACTGTACCTGAAGTTGTTCCCCAGCTCTCTTGCAGGTAATGCACGTGAACGGTTGCATAACCTTGACAATGAGACAGTCGAGATTTGGGATCAAATGGTTGAGGTCTTCTTCGAGAGATTCATTCCATCGGAGAAAACCAACGACCTGGTATGGAAGATCCACAATTTCATCTAGAAAGCCAGGGAGACGTATTTTGAGAATTGGGAACATTTTCAAATAATGCTTAGGAGGTGCCCACATCATGGGCTTGACAAGGAGAAACAAGTCAAGATTTTCTATTTTGCTCTGTCTGAGCATGATAGAAGCAACCTGGATTCAGCAGGTTCAAGGTTCTTCTTAAACAACACAGGCACAAGGTGTTGGGAGATTTTGAAGAACATGGCCAAAAAGTAGTCTTGGGGTGATAGAGATGCGCCATAATAGGTTCGAGCAGCAGGTGAGTCAAAGGCCATCAAGGAGCTAAATGAGAAGATGGACCTTCTAGCCAAGAAATTGCTAGGAAAAGAAGATGCAAAATCGGATGATGAAGCATAGGTGAAATTTATGCGCCAACAACATGGGTACAGAAACAATGACTATTTTTGGAGGAAAAACAAGAAATTTTCATTGAAGGACCCAAATAATTTCTTCCAGGACCCTGATGCAAAACCACAACCGTCGGTAGAGGACAAGAGAAATGAGTTGCTCAATCAAGTAATCAAGTAGAATCAAGAACTCATGAGCACGTTTGGCCAACAGATTAAGCAACAAGGAGAATTTATGAATCAATTTGGGCAGACCTTACAAAGTCATGGAGCTCATATGAGAACTATAGAGACATCATTAGCGCACATGGCAGATGAGATAGCAAATCTGAAAAAGCCAACACAACAAGGTTTTCCCGGAAATACAAATGTTCTAGGAGGAAACCAACAAGCTAAGGCAATTCTACTACGGAGTGGTAAGAAGATTTTAAACCCCAGGGTCGATGAACCGAGCACACCCCAGCCGGAAACCACATGTGAGGCCGTAGAGGAGGTTACAATCACAATACCGATAGAGGATGCGGTAGCGGAAGCTACAACAGAACCCATTGCTAAGGAGGAGACGCAGAAGAGGACACCATATTTGCCGCCACATCAGAGGGCACAGACTGTCCTAGTCCCATATCCAAATAGTTTGAAAACCAAGAAAGTGGACGCTCAATTCAAGAAGTTCCTAGATAGCTTTAGGAAGCTTTCTGTCAACATTCCATTGTTAGAAGTAATAGAGCAAATACCCTCTTACGACAAGTTTCTGAAAGATATAATCACAAAGAAGAGGAAGATTCCTGATACTGAGGTCGTGGTTCTTAAGGAGCAAGTGAGTGCCTTCATTATGGGCACATTGCCACCTAAAAGACAAGATCTAGGCTGCTTCAATATTTCATTTTACAAGTGTAAGGTAAAATTCGGCGAAGCATTGTGTGACTCCAGGGAAAGTATTAATTTGATGCCGCTTTCTACTTTCAAGAAGTTGGGACTGAAAGAATCAAGACATAGCAATATGACGATTCAGTTGGCGGACAATTCTATGGTTAAGCCGTACGATATTTGTGAGGATGTTTTGGTTAAAGTCGACCATTTTGTATTTCCAGATGATTTTGTGGTAATGGAAATGCAAGATGAATAAGGAAATGAGCTACTCCTTGGAAGACCCTTCCAAGCTACTGCAGATATGATACTTGAAATGGGACGAGGCCGTCTGATGTTGGGAATCACGGATGATCGATTTGAAATGGTTATGCCCCCAAGCAGAACAC
Source organism: Alisma plantago-aquatica (assembly GCA_963693085.1). Taxonomy (NCBI): domain Eukaryota; kingdom Viridiplantae; phylum Streptophyta; class Magnoliopsida; order Alismatales; family Alismataceae; genus Alisma; species Alisma plantago-aquatica. The sequence goes on along the minus strand of OY856413.1, from coordinate 464,545,878 downwards.
AATCAAAAGCAAAGGAGCAGTGTCTCATGGTGAAACATTTTGATCAGAACATTTCTCTGTGTCTAGGGAAGCCATTTCTAGATATGGCTCATGTAATGACCAAGGTAGATAAGGGGACACTAGCTGTAGACATTATGGAACAAATAAAGGTTGTTTCTCTTTGCAGAGCTGTGGGTTTTCCAAATGATGAAGAGGAGGAAATCCCTCTTTCTACTGAAGATGATGCAATAGCAATTTTTATCTGTGATGCATATCCAGAACTGCCTCTGGAAGCTTTCCTTATCAATATAATGCATGATTGGATGAGAAATAAGTTGTTATAAGAATGTGTCAAGATGCTTCAAGTGCTGCCGTGCTATTATGCTAAGTATTATGAAGATCGTGGGCCACTTCCACCACTGCTTCAGTCATCTTTGATCAGTCCACCAGAGTTAGAATTGAAGCCACTGCCACCTCATTTGAAATATGCATTCTTAGCCGATGGTGAAAGACTACCAGTGATTATCTCGGCAGATCTGAGTGTCGAGGAAGAGGATCAATTGATGATCATGCTGAAGAACCACCGGGGTAAATTTGGGTGGTTAGTTGCGGAATCAAGGGGATTTCCCCTACACTGTACCAGCACAAGATCCAACTTGAGGAAGGAGCCAAACCTATAATCCAGCCACATGGCAGACTCAATCCAAGCATGATGGAGGTAGTAAAGAAGGAGGTGATCAAGCTCCTTTCTGCAGGCATCATCTATGCTATCTCCGATTCAATGTGGGTAAATCCTACATAGGTAGTCCCTAAAAAGGGGGGAATCACTGTCACTCATAACTTGTTAAATGAGTCACTCATGACCTGATTGGTAACCGGGTGGCGTGTGTGCATTGATTACCGTAGATTGAATTCTGCTATGTTAAAAGATCATTTTCCTCTTCCGTTAATTGATCAAATTTTAGAGCCACTAGAAGGTCGATCTCACTTTTGTTTTCTAGACGGTTACTCTGGCTACAATCAGATTTCCATTGATCCTAAGGACCAAGAGAAGTCCACCTTCACTTGTCCTTACGGAACATTTGCATATCACTGTATGCCCTTTGGTTTATGCAATGCACCAGCAACCTTTTAGTGTTGCATGCTTGCCATTTTCTCTGATATGGTTGAGCGCTGTTTAGAGGTCTTCATGGATGATTTTTCTGTCTATGGTGCGTCTTTTGATGAATGTTTATACAATTTGGATAAAGTTTTACAATGATGTGAGGACACACATTTAGTTCTCAATTGGGAAAAATGTCATATGATGGTTAGTGAAGGGATTGTGCATGGACATAAAGTGTCTAGGAAGGGGTTGGAGGTAGATCTAGTTAAGATTGAGGTTATTTCCAAATTACCCCCACCTAATTCGGTTAAAGGGGTAAGGATTTTTCTCGGTCACGCAGGATTTTATCGCCGCTTTATTAAAGATTTCTCAAAAATCGCTAAACCATTATCTGAACTACTTGAGAAAGATGCGATGTTTGATTTTAATGAAAAGTGTTTGCATGCTTTTAATATGCTCAAAGAGAAGTTAATTTCTGCACCGGTTGTTCAAATGTCGGATTGGATGAAGCCATTTGAATTAATGTGCGATGATTCAGATTTTATAGTGGGGGTTGTTCTTGGGCAACATTTTGAAAACAAACCATCTGTGATTTTCTATGCATCCAAGACTTTAAATGAAGCACAACTTAATTACACTACACCTGAAAAGGAACTTCTCACTTTAGTTTTTGCATTTGAAAAACTTCGGCAATATCTTGTAGGGTCAAAAGTTGTGGTATGGACGGACCACGCCGCCATAAAATATTTGATGGAAAAGAAAGATGCCAAACCTAGATTGATTAGGTGGAACTTATTGTTACAAGAATTTGACATTGAAATTAAAGATAAGGAGGGAATAGAGAATGTGGTTGCGGACCACTTGTCTAGGTTAGAACGGGTAGATGAGAAGGACATTAATATACCCATTATCGAGACATTCCCTGATGAGCAAATCCTTTCTGTAAAATCCAAGGATCCATGGTTTTCATATATTGTTAATTATCTTTCTTGTAAAATAATTCCAGATGATTGGACATATCAAGAGAAAAAGAAAATTTTCCATTCTTTGAGATATTATTTCTGGGATGATCCCATTTTGTTGAAGCAATGCAGGGACGACATTTTGTGCAAGTGTGTACCGGTGATAGAATATGATAGTGTACTCAGTCATTGTCACACACTACCTACCGGTGGCCATCATGCAAGTTCCAGAACGGCAGCCAAGGTGCTTGAGAGCGTCCTTTATTGGCCTACACTTTTCTGGGATGCATACAATTATGTGCGAAGATGTGATGCCTGTCAAAGGGCAGGTAATATTTCCAAGCAGCAAGAGATGCCCTTCAACATATTTCAAGAAGTTGAGGTGTTTGATCTATGGGGTATTGATTTTATGGGACCCTTTGTGTCCTCGAACTCTAATTTGTACATTTTACTTGATGATGATTATGTATCAAAGTGGGTAGAGGCAATACTGACAAGGACTAATGATGTTGTTGTAGTGTGCAGGTTTGTAAAAGATCACATTTTCTGTAGATTTGGTGTGCCAAGGATGATTATCAGCGATGGAAGTACCCATTTCAAAAATCAAAAGTTTGTTGTGTTGTTGTGAAAGTACGGGGTAAAGCACAATATTGGTACCCTGTACCACCCGCAGACACAAGGGCAGGTCGAAGTGTCCAATAGAGAAATCAAGAAAATCTTGGAGCGCACAGTGGCTTCGACAAGAAAGAACTGGAGTACTTTGCTACCGGATGCTTTATGGGCATATAGTATGACATTTAAGACACCTATAGGCACTACGCCTTTTAGGTTGGCTTATGGGCGGGCCTGCCATTTTTTGGTAGAGTTGGAGCACAAGGCGCATTGGGCGCTAAGGAAGCTTAACTTGACTTATGATGAAGTAGGGAAGAAACGAATGCTAGATCTCAATGAGCTAGATGAGCTAAGGATGAATGCCTATGAAAGCTCGATGATTAACAAGGATAGAAGAAAACTTATTCACGATCGACACATTCAACTACGTGTCTTCAAGAAGGGAGATCGTGTGTTACTGTTCAACTCGAGGTTGAAGTTGCATCCCCATAAATTGAAATCTCGGTGGAGTGGACCTTTCATTGTGGAGGAGGTATGGTCACATGGTGCCATCATGGTGCGTGACGGAGAGACGACATTTCTGGTCAATGGATAGAGGTTTAAGTTGTACTTTGACGAGGACTACATGAGGAAAGTGCATGAGGTCAAACTCATAGCACTTAAGGATGCATGATAAGCTTGATTTTGTCTAGCCTAAGACGTTAAATAAGGGTGCTTGTTGGGAGGCAACCCAACCATTGGTAGTTTCGTCCATTTTCTTTCACATTTAAAAGTTATTTTGGTTTAATTTTGTTTTTAGTGTAAAAATGATACCTTGATCGTTTGTTCAATGTGCAGGTCTGAGGCAGAGTCGATACCATCGACCATTGTGTCGATGGTAGCGACATGGGTACATGTAGGTGACTGTAGAAAATTTTTTGAGTCGATACCATCGATGGCCTCGTCGATGGTATCAACCTACCATCAGTGACGCTGAAGAAACAGCCAGATCGGGGTCGATAGTATCGACACAGATGTCGAAACTCGCGAGAACCCTGAAGATTTATAGACGATTTTGTCTCAGTGAAGTCGATATCATTGACGGCCTTGTCGATGGTATCGACCCGGCAACAGTTAGAAAGTGGCGGCCGAGCCTCACGAAGGTTATTGCTCTTTGAAGAGTCGATACCATCGACACCCCGTTGATGGTATCGACATGACACGTCATCGATCTGGGCCCCCACATCAGGCAATCGACAACTGTCGATACTAGAGAAGACCCGGATTGTGCTACAGGTGTCGATACCATCGACACCCCGTCGATGGTATCGACGGTGCAACATCGGTGTCGAGTTCAATTATAAAAGGGAGGGTTATTTCTCTGATCTCACCTTCGTAGTTTATTCCTTCTTCTTGTGCATTGATCGTTGTTGTGCGACCGGAGGCCTGCTACGAGCATCCGAAGATCGCGATCTCTTCATCGAGTGTTGCACCGAATGGAGATCATCTTCTCCGACTTCACCGAGCTCTCTCTTATTCCCTTTCTCTCTGTGACAATGTGGCGGATGGAAGGAGCCTCTTCTTCCTTGGTGGACCCTATGGAGATCTAGACCTTTGTTCCTTCACCACCCGGATCAATTCCTTGTCCTAGGATTGTTCAACCTACGACAGAAGTACGGAAGGTGTACGAGGAGTTGCTGAAGAGAAAAATCGAGCCAACCCGCTACATCGATCAGGACATGGTTCGTTACCTTGGGTTCGAGGCCGATCTAGCTTATGTCCTCAAGAGGCAAGCAAGGCATACGGGCAGGAGGCCCGACGAGATGGAGTTCCATGCTAACGGCCAACCATTTTTCGGCGAGTGGCCGACATACAAAGAGCCTGTGGCGGAGTTCATGGCGTCGTTGGACATATGCATCGTACCGAATGACCTCATCACCACTGATTGAGAATGGATACAGGGTCACGTTTCTTTCCAGCTCTACAACAACAATTACACTCTCACCCTCAAGCAATTCAATTCCATCTAAAACTGGAATCATGGTAGGGATCAACACCGGAGGTCGGACAACTAGACAAATTATGATGACATCTTTGCCCAGCTAATGACCGCGGCTCTAGGCAAATCCGTCAGCTATCACAATGATGATGTCTCCGACTTCGAGCATCCTTTTGTACGAATTCTACATCGCATGCTTTGCACGACGTGATTTTCATGAGGTGATCTCTCTCTTAGTAAATTCCACGAGACAAATTTGTTCTTTTTGTATAAACTATTGAAGCGAGAAGAGTGCAATTGGGGTGTGTTCTTCTTGACGCGTGTGTTGGTCGTGCAGAGCAGTACAAGAAAAGCCCATATCCACTTTGGGGGGCTTATCATGCCTCTTGTTCTGTATCTTGGGTTGGACTTCTCCCAACTCACTCCGCTTTTCAACAGGAACAAGGTCAACCAACATCATCTAGACCGCTCCAATCTACCGATGCTCTGTGATGGCATGGCGTATGCACATTGCCATGTCAATCACGAATATCAAGAATGTGCGCTTCACGACCCCGTCTTCAACATCCAGGGAGCTCAGCATTTCCGGTGGTCTATCATCGCCATAGACGACTCTGATGAAGATGAAGGTAATGATGACAACAATGATGATGGCGACGAGCATGAAGAGGAAGAGGAGGCTTTCACTCCTCTTCGGGAAAGAGTGGCACTACGGAAGCGTCCACGCATCCACCTGGGTGCATCATCTTCTTCGCAGCCTCCGCCACCTCAACCCTCTCAGCAAGGAGAGGATGCCTATTCGATGCTGCAAGAGATTCAGCAGACCCAGCAACAGCATATTGCTTCTTTCACCAGTATTCAGGATACCACAAATCGGCTTTTTGTGAACCAGCAAGCCATCTATGAGAATGAGCGCCTCCTACTCGCCAACCAACAAAATATCCATGACAGGTTGCATAGGATGGAGATGCAGCAACAACCTTTCTTCGACAACTACTGGAGCCATAACTATTTCGGGGGATATCCTCAACCTCCACTGATGCCCCAGTATGATCCGAGTTTCCAGGGGCACTATCCATCATGGGACCCCACAGCCCCGCAGTACCCGCCACCACCTGACCAATAATCGGTATCACTGTTCCACCTTTTAAGGTTGCTTTTTACTATGAGGCCATAGTTGAATTCAAGCTTAGGGGGGGAGTTGCAACAACTTCTATCCTTTATTTTTCTTAGTTTTATCATTTATTGCTTTGTCTTTTATCATGTATTTTTCTTATTTCTTAGTTTTTTTTAGGATCCACATTCTATCTAGTGTAATTGTGGATGTCTAATGTAATGTGTCATCTATGTGTTTGTACATGGGAATCAGGGGTAAATTTGAAAAATTTTAGTGAATTTGCAAGCTTGTTTTGTTCGAATTTGAGCACATGACTTATGAAAATTATTGGGTTTGTCAACTTTAAAATAGAATACCATATTGTACCTGTCGTTAATTTATGAAAAGTGGATAGGATTGGTTGTTCGAGCCTAAACTGACCAAATGATAATGAGACCTTCATTTGAAATAAGAGAGAGAAACCTCTTAATTATTACATAGGTCAGTAAGGAGGGATATATAATATTTTCCAATGGTTCAGTCAATTAACCTTGTGATCTATCCACCCCATTGTTTTCATACTCCACCATAAGAACTGGAAGCACATTATAGTTTTCATCTTTTGATTGCATAGCATTTAGGTAGGATTGCATTTTAGTAGATTGTGCATAAAAAATGGAAAATGAAACATTTGTAGATGAATCATGCATGCACACATTCCTGCGTGCATGGCATCACAGTTCCATAACTGATCTCATGTGGTTGCATTTTAACATATTTTTGTGCATATAGGACAATATGTGCCTTATTTCTTCTGAAAATTAAGAGAAGCGGGTAACTCATTTTATACTCTCTGAAATACAGTTGTAATGCCTCAAGGATTATAGTTATGTGAAAGTAAGCCCAAGAGAAAGAAAAAAAGAGAAAAAAAAAGAATTCTGAAAAAAAAGATATTGTACATTTTGCAATTTGAGAGAAAAAGGGCTTGAAAAAAAAACAGAAAAAGGCTCATTTTAAAGGGAGAAAAGAGCTTGTCTCACCCGTGTAATAGGAAGAATAAGAACATAATGTAGTTTTTAGACATTCTATCTCGCATAAGATGGAATTGTAGGAACATATAGTAGGAACATGCACCATTCCACCCAAAATGTAGGCATTAGGGCATTTTCATTTTCATTTGCATCATTTAGATCATTTTGGATATTCTTGCATGTTAAAAATGTATCATGCTTCCATTTCTTTCACAACCACCTATTTCATCCACTCGTTGCTCATATTGGTAGGCCACCGTGATTATCTCCTCACTGTTTCATATCAGGAGAGTTGCTTCCACTTAGATGGTAGTTAGGATGAGCAACGTAGATAGAAGATCACAAGATGCACCGAGTCTGGATCAGAGGATTTTATTATGTTAACTACCTTATGTGATAGTGTTCATCAGTTTTGGGGTAGATATCTCTTATGGATGATCATTGTCGCCTTGTGGGTAATTGTCATTCTGTGGTTAGTGAGGGCCAAAATGTGAATGTCTGGCGGGAATCATACGGCAAGGTCTGTTGTGATAATTGTTTCTTTAGTTGACCTTCGCAATTCTATTCTAAAGTTTTGTTGCTCAAGGACGAGTAAGGTTTCAGCTTAGGGGAGTTTGATGCGAGGATTTTGAGTCGCATTTATAGACTTGTTTTACTTGTGTTTTATGTGTTTATTGGTCACTTTGGTGGTTAATAGTACATAATTCGCTTACTCTAGTCTATAATCTCTTTCAGTATCAAATCTCTCATATTGTATCTTTTTTATCATAAACGATTATAATAATGGTTTTTATCTCAGCTGATTTGTCTTTGTCTTGCAATTTTAGGAAAAACGTATATATACAACTGTCGATACCATTGACATCCATCGATAGTATCGACACAGTCACAGACAGACAGCCGCAAGGATCCAAGCAGTATCGATACCATCGACTGGGAAGTCGATGGTAGCGAGTTACCGTCAGGTTGCCAGTGATCATCCGGTCGATACTATCGACACAAAGGTCAATACTATCGACGTTCTACAGCTTCAGTGTCGGAAAGGTGATACAACTGACACCTAAGGGTGTCGATACCATCGACCTGTGTCGTTGTTATCGAGTCTGCATCAGGGTGAATGATAGATAAGAAAGGAAACTTGCTGATCTCACGACGGGTCGATACCATCAACCCACGTCGATGGTATCGACACCGTTAGATTAGTGTTTGTTTCATATCGGCCCGAATCCAACAGTGGTGATATTTCGGCAATCTAACTTGGTGTTTATACCTAATGACGGTGGCCAGGAGCCATCTATCATGTCATTAGCCATTGCACACATCCCAAGAAGGTGTGGAGAGGAGAACGGAGCCCAGAAGCACACCTTGATCGTTCTGAGAGCTGCAGCAGTCGTTTTCCACCACCGGAAGGTTGTAGATTGTGCACTCTACGTCGAGGAATGCTTGGATCTTCTCCGTTCCGGGGTTTACATCACTTCATCCACGTTTTCTTCATGTTTTCCCTTTCTTCCACCATGTCTTGCTCTGAGATGAACATTTGGGGCGAATCCCCTTTATCTTTAGGACTGGGAGTAGCCTAGGGAATCATTGTATGACGTTTTTATCATAGTAATTCATAATTTGTCTCTTAAATCCGTGGTATGATTTCATTTTCTCCATTATATCATTATGCTTGATCACCCTAATGATAATCTAATGCCTTTAATTTCTTTGAAAGAAGAATTAATGGTTGAAAAGAGACAAAATTCACATTAACTCATAAATTCCTTGAACAAGGTGATGTACGGTTAATGGTGGAAACCCAGATGTTGATTCTAATGCACCTAGTTTAGGGTATAGGTTACTACGATGGTGGAACCGACCTAGACTTAGGTAGTGAATTATATCATGACAGTGAACAATTTTGATTACATGCCACTACTTGGAATGAGAGACAAATTTGGCTAACTATGTGGACATTCATACAATGAAAACCCGTGGTGAAACTACAATCCTAAAGATTCCCACCTGAATTGATTAAACTAAACACTTAATCGATTGCTCTGTTTTATTTTATTTTCTTTTATTTTTCAACAACTCTCGAAACATGTTTAACCGGTCTAGCTGATTGTTAATAGTTAGTAATAGTTTATCGATAGTTCAGTGTCCCTGAGTTTGACTCGAGCCTCCCAAGGGCCTATATTACATTGACGCGTGCACTTGCATTTTATGCACGGTAAAATCATGTCAAGAAGCTTAGAAAAGATTCAAAGACTTACTTAGGAAGTGCCATCACCATGATATCTCTCAAGACCAACTCATAGAGATCTTCTATCATGGTCTTGATGATGATACCAAGTTCTTTCTTGATTCCTCATCTGGAGGAAATTTCATGCACCAAAGTCTAACCAATCCATGGGAGGTGGTTAAATGGTATTCTGAAATAAGGGCTAGAAGGGGAATTGGTGGAGTCCTTAAGGTTGCCAAGGCTGAATTTAATCACAATATCCAAAGCATAGAAGAAAGCCTCAAATTAATTGCCCTAAAATAAGATCAGTTAGGGTCATCCCTAGGCACCCTTATGGAGTTACCCGAAGAAATAGAAGTTGTGGACTCCCTTTGTGGCATTTGCCAAGGATACGATCACACCACCCTACATTGTCAATACCTCTACAACACCCTCATGCAACCAAAAATGGGACAACAACTAGAAGACCTCAACGAAATCCATACCATACCAGGCCAAGATTACTATAACCCCAACCAGACTAGAAACCATCCTGGCTTGCTAGCCAACTCCAATCCCAACAAAGGCCTCCCTACCCTCAAGGTAATAATCGACCACCACCTGGATTCCCATACAACAATCAAAGGAGCTTTGGAAATCAAGGGAACTACCTAGGAAATCACCCAAATGGACCACCATATCAAGGACAACAATTTCAAAACTTAAACATCCCTCCTCAAAATATCAATCAACCACCTCCTCAACCACCACCAAATGTTCCTACTCCCACTCCCTTAGCTGATGAAAGGATAGTTGCCTTGGAACAAATCATTATTGCTCAACACGCCCATAAAAAAGCAACTGATGCCAAATTAGCTCGCTTGTTCGCCCAATAGAAACCCCCTGCTGGCACTTTTGTTGGGCATCCTGAAAATAATCCCAAACATACCGAACAACTCAAGGTTGTCTCCACTCGTTCAGGAAAGGTGCACTCCCATCCCCCTCCAGAAAAACCTTCAACTCCACCTCTGGAATTCGAGGATGAGGACATGGTAGTTGTTAAACTTGAAGCTACAACTGAACCAACCATCCATGAAACCCCTCAGGCAGATGATGAAGAACCAAACTACAAGATATGACCTTGCTACCAAGCCCACCTCAAACAAACAAGGCTTGACTGCCACTTCATGAAATTTAGGGATGCTATGAAAAAACTACATGTTGACATTCCCTTCTTTGATGCTTTGGTAGACATGCCCGCCTGCTCCAAGTATATGAAATCCATTTTGACTAGGAATTATGCTACTAGAGAATACAAGATTGTTAAACTTGCTAGGACCACTTTAGACATAATCCAAAGTAAGATACCTAAAAAATAGAAGGACCTTGGTTCTTTTGGAATATGATGGTACTTAGGTGACAATGCTTGTAGAAAGGGCCTAGATGATTTAGGATTGTGTATATCCATCATGCCCTTCAACCTTAGCAAAAGACTAGGATTCAATGACATGTTACCCACAGCCATGACTATCCAACTGGTGAACTCATCCATGACCAAACCCATGGGTATCATAGAAGACATTCTGGTTAAGGTTGGAAAAGATGCATATGTTGCTTGTGATTTTGTGATCAAGGACATAAAGTAAGATTTACGCTACCCTCTCATTTTTTAACGTCCCTTCTTAGCCACTGCCTGAGCCTTAATTGATGTTGAGGTTGGTACCATTCTGTTAAGATTAGGGAAGCAAACCCTATAGTTTAGGGTATTTGAAAGCATGAAGGGGCCTAGTCTCTAGGAAGAGGTCTACCTCCTTGATTGCATTGATAAATTATCCCAACTAAGGCAGGAATGGGAGTTATTTGATGACCCCCTACACACAGCCCTCACTACCCCCTCTTAATGTGATTTTGACAATGAATAATTAGATCAATGTAAGGCTCATTTAGATAACTTTGAGGAGATCCCCGATACTGAAATTGAGGACCTTAAGATGATCTCCACCATAGAAGAAAATCCTAAACCACCAAAGGCCCCAGAAATGAAGACTCTTCCCATAGGTTTGAAATATGTCTTTCTTGATGAACTAGAATTGTGCCCTATCATCATAAATTATGACGTTACCCTCGAACAAGAAAACAAACTTATGGGTGAACTTAGGAAAAAAGGAGCTACGTTGGGGTACAAAATGACATATCTAGTTGGAATAGATCAATCTATTTGCATCCAAAAAATCCCAATGATAGAAGACCACAAACCTTCTCGAGATACACAATGAAAACTCAACCCAGACATGAAGGAAGTTGTCCGTCTAGAGGTGATTAAAATTTTGACTACAAGAATCATCTATCCCATCCATGACTCCCCATGGGTCAACCCAGTTCAAGTTGTTACCAAAAAAGGAGGGACTACTGCCATTTGAAATGAGAAGAATGAGCTCATTCCCACTCACACCATCACAGGGTGGAGAATGTGCATTGATAACATGAAGCTCAACAAATCAACAAGGAAAGACCACTTCCCACATCCCTTCCTAGACCAAGGTCATGAACACTTAGCCCATCATCAATATTTTTGTTATCTAGATGGCTATTTAGGATTATATTAGATTCCTATCCATCCTGAAGATCAATAGAAGACCACCTTCATATGTCCCTTTGTCACCTATGCTTTTAGATGAATGCCCTTTTGCTTGTGCAATGCACCAGCCACCTTCCAACGATGTATGTCAACCATCTTTGCATGAGTGACTGAAACCATCATGGAAGTGTTCATGGATGACTTCTCCATCTAAGGAGATAGCTTTGATTCATGCCTTAGGAATATCACCCTTGTTCTTGACAGATGTACTAAGTCACACTTGGTCCTTAATTGGGAAAAGTGTCACTTCATGGTTAAGGAGGGCATCGTTTTAGGCCACAAGGTGAGCAACAAAGGCATATAGGTCGACAAAGCTAAAATTGAGGTTATCACCAAGCTTCCCCCTCTGACCTTCGTCAAATACATATGAGCCTTCTTGGGACATGCTGGTTTCTATCGGTGATTCACCCGTGACTTTTCCAAAATCACAAAACCCCTCACCAACCTTCTTTAAAAAGAGGTTCCTTTCCATTTTGACAAGGCATGCATGGATAGCTTTCTATGTTTGAAGAATGCTCTCACAACCAATCCAATCATTCGTGCACCATACTGGGCCCTACCCTTTGAAATCATGTGTGATGCTAGTGACTATGTTGTAGGGGCCATCTTAGGACACCAAATTGATAAGAAACATCATGTCATATACTATGCATCCAAGACCTTAGATGAAGCTCAATGAAATTACACTGTGACTGAAAAGGAGATGCTAGCCATTGTCTATGCATTTGATAAATTTTGGTCATACTTAGTTGGCTCAAATGTTATTTTCTACACTAACCATGCAGCCATTTGCTATCTCATGACCAAAAAGGATGCCAAACCCAGACTCATAAGATGGATTTTGCTATTGCAGGAGTTTGATCTAGAAATCTTAGACAAAAAGGGGTCTAAAAATGTTGTGTTTGATCACTTAAGTCGACTTAGCTATAGCCCAATCGATGAAACCCCCACGAATGACTCTTTGCTTGATGACCAATTACTTAAGGTAGACTCCCAATTCCCTTGGTTTTCTGATTTTGTAAACTATTTAACTGATGGTGTATTGCACCCTGAGTACAAGGGACATTCTAAAGCTAAATTTTTACATGATCTCAAAAACTATTATTGGGATGAACCTTATCTGTTTAGACTTTGTGCCGACGGTCTGTATCATCATTGTGATTCTCAAGAAGAAAGCACTAACATTCTAGAACAATGTCTCTCTAGCCCCTATGGTTGACACATGAGCTCCTAGAAAATAGCCAGGTAAGTCCTATAGTGTAGTTTCTATTGGCCCACCATCTTCAAAGACTGATATGATTATGTGCTCTCATGTGATCAATGTCAAAGGACAGGTAACATTTTCAAGTGTGACCAAATGCCCCTAACCTCTTGGCATGAATTTGAGATTTTCGACGTCTAGGGAATCGACTACATGGGCCCATTTCCTTCTTCTTATAGGTTTGCTTACATTTTAGTTGCAGTCGATTACGTGTCAAAATGGGTTGAATCCATACCCACTAAAATGTGTGACTCCAAACATATTAAGAAACTCTTTAAAGAAACTATTTTCCCTAGATTTGGAGTCCCTCACACTGTCATTTTTTATGGGGGATCCCATTTTTTAGAGAAAAGTTTTGAGGCTCTATTGAAGAGATATGGGATTTACCGCAAAATCACCACTCCTTACCATCCTCAGACCAGTGGGTAGGATGAATTATCAAACAAATAGATCAAATCCATTCTAGAGAAAATTGTTGGACGCACTAGGAAAGATTGGGCGTTGAAAATCAATGACACTCTATGGGCATACCGTACTACCTACAAGACACCTATAGGCACCATTCCTTTTAGGTTGATTTATGGAAAATCATGCCATCTCCCGATTGAGTTAGAACATAAGGCCAGTTGGACCAATAAAAGCCTAAATTTTGACCTTTCTGTTGTGGGAGAAAGATGTCTTCCTCAAATACACGAACTAGACGAACTTAGAATGAGCGCTTATGAAAATGCAAGAATCTACAAGGACTGAACTAAACTATGGCATTATGGTCACATCAAGCACAAGGATATTAGAGAGGGTGACTAGGTTTTATTGTTTAATTCCAGACTAAGGCTTTTTCCTAGAAAACTCAAATCTAGGTGGTATGGACCCTACCTCATCAACTGTCCCTATCCACATGGTACATTTCTTCTATGTGATAAAGTTTTTGGTGAATTTAAGGTTAATGGGCATCGAATCAAAAGATACATAACCACTGAATACCTTGTCACTTTAGATACTAATAAATGCTCACCCTAGGAAGATCTCAACTTAACCGACCCCCCACCTCCTACAAATGAGGAATAAACTGGTCTTTAATCTGTCGAGCCTCTGACATTAAACTAGGTTCTTGTTGGGAGGCATGCCAACCCTATCTTCCTTCCTTACATTTTCTATACTTTGGTATTTCACCATGTTATGTTTTATTCCTTTCTGACACACCAATTGATAGGCTCACAGTGCCAAATTATCGATTGGGGATTCCTAAACAGTAGTCCTTCTACAGCTCAAATGATCGGTTGGTACCTAACCCAATTGGTTGGATCTAGTCAACCATCCCTCGGATCCCTCCCTACGCATGCGTCGATCAACACCTTGAACCGACCGGCTTCATCATGAGCTGATGGGTTCGGCTCCCTCTCTTGGCTATATAAGCTCCCCCGGGGCAAGCCTCACCTTCACCCATTCCGCTCTAAACCTAGCCGCCACTCTCACCCACATGAGCACTCCCGCCCACCTAAGCTCTAGCCCAGCTGAGGGATCTGCCATCCAGCCGACCAGTGAGCAGTGAGCCGACTGCCTGGCGACCTCATTCGACCAGCACTATCGTGATCCACTGCCCTCATGCTCAAGCTCATCCTCCGTGAGACGACCTCTTCAGCAGACCGACCACCACATTCTCAACCCCTCGCACGACAAATCAGCCGACTCCTATGCCACCTGAGCGATCTACTCATCATTCAGCTGCCTCAGTCCCATACTACACTTGTCTCAGCTACTCTGTGAGATTCTCGACTCCGCTCTGACCTGCTCTATGAGCCACCTGTGGCACTACTTCCCACGGTCACATCACATGTTCTGTGAGCCGCTCGTCTTGTGTCTGAGTCAATCATCTCACTCATCAAAGTCGAGCACTTGGGTTCTGATCCGCTCGGCCTGCCTTCACCCCCTATCCACCATGAAAAGCACCAATTCCCCTCCTTCAGTCTGCGAAATGCTTGTCCCCAACCTGAACGGCTCATTTGAGATAGACAATCGATCGGGTTAGGTCTCCCAACCGATCATCTCACCACTCCTGCAACACCTATGTTCAATAGATTCTATAAGAACAAGGGAAGTCCACTGCCTCTTCCTCCCATGACCCACCTCATAGATCTCGATCTCACACCGGGATCTAGTTTCACACACCATCCCCCACCAGTGAGTCCTCACCCGATCTCAATGAGGAAATGCTTAATTACATCAATGAGCTGGAGGATCTTCTTCGTGAGATGGAGGGAAACCAAAGGGTGAGCAACGACCCAGATTCCACTACCCCACATCCACCCCGCATAGCCCCCATCCCTGGCAGCTATGTCCAGTTCACCAATACTGACCACCTCCAATGTTATGAAAACTTGTTTTCAATAGGTTTTTCCCTCCCTCATTGGGCATGTGGCACTACCCTTGACTCCCTCAGAATTTGTGAAGCCACCAACAACATTCTCCACAAAAACCACATTCTTCTCTTCCCTTACCATGTTACCTCAGCATATAGAGATCTCACTCTTGAGTTCTCATCCACCTTCCTCCGCTATCACTATTCTTGAGGTAACTCCAGTTGTAAGATTTGGATTTTTGGGGAAATCTAGAGATTTCTTCCCGTCATCTTACCTCTTTTATTCTAGATGGCGACGACGAGTACTAGTTGTACCACTGTATGGAGTGACCCCATGACACCTATCCTGACCTATATTATAGAGACAAGTATTGGGTTGAGATCACTGGCCTCATGCCCTGCCTTCCTAGTCGGCCCAAGGCCTCCATCATCTACAATCCAGTAATTTGCTACCTGCATCACATCCTTGGTTGCACCATTTTTAGTAGAGAAGGTACCCAAGGAGCCATTACCTATGTTGAGCTCTACGCCCACTGGTGCCTCTTGAATGAAGAACCCTTCAATTGGGGGAATGTCGTTCTATAGCACATCGGCACCCAATCCAGCTGTACCACCTTATCATCCTTCCTCATCAGCCACTTCGTCACTCAGCTCGCCATTTTTCTCAATTACACCCATATCCCTTTCACACCACTCATGCTCAAAAACCACTTGATCGACAACTACTACCTAAAAAATAGGAAGTTCACTTGTTCATTCATTTAGGTGCCACAGGTGTATACTACCTTCTTTTTAAGGATTCACAGGTGGTTCTACAACTTCCACTGAATGCACGGTTTGCCACAACAAACCTTGTTTACGATCTCATCGATGTACCTAGGCACATCCAGAGGTAACAACTAGAGAAGCCAGACACTGATGACGTCCCTGAGCCCCACACCCACAGGAGGAGCATTTCTTTTGAGGCCCATAATGATGCCTCTGGTCCACTGCCACCACCCCTCCATTGCACCAAGAGACGACCAAATGATGATGCATGTGCATGTGGGTTCTATGAGGTCCAATAGTAGCTGGATGAGATTCAACGCGAGCAGTAGTGCTAGGGCCACTAGCTCAACCATATGTATCTCATGCAGCATTCACAGGAGTCTTAGCATGTGGATTGCGACCACTATGCCCCTACACTCCCATCCTATCAGGAGTATGGAGTCCAGCAGGCCTACCTAAATCCCCACTCCCCTTATTGGGGAAACTACTACTCCTCCCACCACCAGCATCCACCACCGCAGTGATTTTCTTCCCTCCATCTCGATCTAAGGGTTTTCTCGGGACGAGCAAAGCTCCAAGTCTGGAGTGGGGGTGGGTGGTATGTGTTACAACCCTTATCTTCCCTTTTAGAATTTTACTTTTGTATTTCAAATTTTAGTATATTTTACCTTTTCAAAACTTTGACCTTTACCTAGTTGGTCAATTGATGTATCTTCATTTTCAAAATTAGATAAATCTTTATTTCCCAAAATTGCTCAAAATTTTCATTTTTTTTTAAATACCATATTATCCATACCTCAATTAGAAATATTCTTGGAAAAGGTGGCAATCCTTAGAGTATCAAATAGAATCAAATGCAAACTTTCTCATCTTTAGCATTAGATTAACTGATCAATCTTTATCATATGATGTACTTACATGATTTGTATATATATGTGTCTATGTGTGTGTGTGTGTGAGAGAGAGAGAGACAGAGTGTGTGTGTGTAATTGCATGGGAAAATAACCTGCACTCCATACCCTAAGTCCGGGGTGGCATGCTCCTCCTCTCTCCCTCAGACATAACCCTTGTAAATTTAATAGGGGCGTACCGCCAAAAGATGTCAAAAAGAGCACATAAAAAATTGTGGTCAATATCCGGAGTCGAATAGAGGAGGGATAATTTGTCCCCTCATAAATTTAATAGGGGCACAAATCCATGAAATTAAAATCCCAAGTCGAATAGAGGAGGCATCCTTTTTTCCACACCTCACCTTTTCTCATTCCCATGCCAAAAAAAAAGTAAAAAAAAATTTGTGTGTTGAAGCGCAAGTAGGATTAAGATTGTTTTTGCAAGTATAAGTTTTTAATAAAAAGTTATGAAAAATGTTGTTGAAAGAAATATAGAACTTGTATTTTATGGTTCTAGGAGATGGGTTGCTTGGACATGAAGAGGATAGAAGATAATGTTAATTAAGGGAGGATGAAGATGGTGTTTCAAAAAAAAATTGGATTTTTTTGATTACTTGAGGACAAGCAAAAGCTTAAGTCTATGGTATTTTGATGTGTGCTAATTTAGCACCTCTTTTCATAGACTTTTAAGTCTATCACATGGAAATTCTTACCCTTATCTATTGAAAAGAAACAAAATGCTATTTTCTTCCCTTTATCACAATTATACTTGAATCTCACCCAAATTTGCAAATTTCTTGCAGACTCAGAACACCAAACGCCCGGCTCACATGTTCCAGCCGATCGTTTCACCCGTTCCAAATGCTCAACTCACCAGTTCCATCTGATCATCTCACTCATTCTTGATGCTCGACTCTCCTGCTCTCGATCGGTTGATGGCATCCCTCAAATGCCAAGCCTTGCCCAAACATTCAAACTAGATGGTGCATGATTTGAACATCAACCGAACGTTTCATCCCTCAAAGTGGGAGTATTCCGTCCCAAACCGGGTGGGTCAAAGAGTACCTCTAGCTGAGATTAGGGTTTTTGACTGCTGCCCTGACTCTTTCCCTCACCAAATGTCTAAATGACTGGCTCGCTACCCAACCAATTGGTTGGCAGTGCGCGATCGGTTAAAATTTGCAGCCACCATCCCCATTTGTCCACAACCCTAGTTGAAAAAGCCTCCTCCCTCTCCTATAAAAGGAGGGGCACTCCCTCCTCACATCATCATCTCTTGTATCATCTTTTGTATCAAAGATTTCCCAGCAATCATTCTTGTTCTTATGTTCTTGTTTTTTATTCATCAATAAAGATTGGTTATTTGCAAGTTAAGGGTGTTCTTCAATCATGTTATTTTACCTTGCCCATTTAGATCTAGTTTACTTCTTCTTCTTCTTCTTCTTCTGTGGACTAGAGCAAGGAATTAAGTGTCATCCATTTCATTATATCTAGCCTAAGGATCCAATCCTTTGATAAGTCTAGACTATAGCTAGAACTCTTCTTTCCTTTGTCTCCCTATTCTCCATAAGCATGAGTGAGTAGTTCTCTATCGAGGCAAGGGGGATAGACCCTTATCCATGGCTTAAGCCAACTAATTCCTTAGAATGACTTCTAGATGGCTTTTGGTTCTAATAACCATTGATCTATCAAAGTAATTAATTAATTTGATCACATGTCAATCCAGATGGAAATGGACATGGAAATCCAGATTTAGAACAATAGAATCAATGGAATAGAGGTTTTAAAATGAATGTGTATCTTCCACTTTTGGGATGATCGATTAAGAAACATGAGCACCAGGACCAATGGGCTCGTGTGGGGTCCATCTTTTTTGGATTTTTATTAATTTGCATGCCTTCATCATAATCGTTGATTTAAAGGATTTAGTCTATTCTCACCTAGGCTATGGTGGTGAAAACCCCTAAAGCCTCAATTCTCCATCTCTTGATTTATTCTTGTGTTTGATCCTCTCTTTACATTCTAGTCTTTCATTCATAATAGTTTACTTGTTCTAGCAATCATCTCAATTTTCCTTGTGAGGGGGAAAATTAATTATTGTTAAGTGCAATCTTGTTCTTATATTTTCTTTTTGTCTTAGAGATAATCCTCAAACCCCAACCCGATCTTTACTTTCTATTCTAAAAACAAAAATACTAAAAAGAAACAAAAAGTTCTTCAAAACCATTGGGATTAGAGTTAACAATCTTAAAAATGTTGTCCTTTGGGATCGACCCTTTCTATACTAACCTTAATCAGAAAGTAGAAAAAGGATTAAACTTTAGGATAATTATCTTAGTGATTGTAGTGCACTTCGATGCATTAACAATGAAAAAATGTTTACATGATTGCATAGTGAGCTCCTCTAAAGAGTTACATGAATATTTCAAAAGAACTAACAAATACATATGAGAAGAAGTACCACTAGATCTAATCCTCCTTCATTAACTTTAGTGTCTTCAATATCTTCCATCTTTAAATTCATGACCACGAGTCAAGTATATCATGTACCTAAATGCTGACAAACAAAAATGCAGTCTGCATGTTCCCATACTGGTATGTGGGTTCATCCAATAATCACATATACATATATTCAATAATTGTTTAACAGAACATATGAACTACTATTTTCTTTCATACTCTAACTTACACTTGGTATACTATCTCAGGTGTAACCACTATCCATCCATGAACTTATGTGTATTACCCTTTGATCAGTCGAACCTAGGGTTCTAAACATCATTATTTACCTTTCATGAAACGCATAGGGGCTTTATAATTTGCATGAAGCAAATAAACAAGCAAGTATTTATCATTCATTCAATCCCTTCGAGAAACCTCAGAAAACTCAAAATTTGATACATGTATTCATAAGCGTAACCACGTACCTTATGCCATTGTAGAATCCATATAGAATATTTACTTTAAGAGTGCATCCAAACATCCAAGCAACAAACCATTCAATCAAAATTATATGAAATATGCATACTAAATATGTGTCACCATGTATTCACATTATATTGATCAAATCAAGGTTCGATCCTAAACTAGGATTTAGGGTTGTCTCATGTTTCGACAAGGTATAAGGGTCACAAACCCTAATTCAATCTTATCATGATTTCTAAGATTACAAACTCTAGTTATGCATATTAGGAGAAATTCTAATCATCATCTCAAGCATATTAGGTTATTAGTGATACCGATATCGTTTTATTTGCATTAAGATCATATAAAGATATCCACATTGGTTTCAAAATCCTAAATATACATGCATAAGATTATCAATCTAGAAACATCAATTATTCAACATCACCAAGGATTTCCCATTATATATGACAATATTAGGTATCATGACACAATAAACAGATCTACTTATTTAAGCATCATATTAATGGAATCTAAGTTTTCCTTTAAATTATTCACATCAAAACATGCATTAGGTATACTTTTTAAATTTGAGTCTGAATCAGGTGTTCAAACCAAGTTATTCTGAATCTACGCATTTTTTTGAGCAATTTGATATATAACATCACTATATTCTGATCTACCAATATTTAACTACATTTCATACAAAACAATATAATTCTCACCAATCGCTTGCAGCCAAGTCATCGTTAATCTACTTCTTCAATATATTCATGCGGTTACACTTGGCCAATGGGCCATGGCCACATCATCCTGGGGCTCCAGCATGGACCGTTCTTTTAGAACTTGAGATAAAGACACTATTGCCCCTATGCAGTGGTCAGATTGATCACACGGCTGTGGGTTGATAGTAAATCCCCACATGGAATTCTTTCTTCTCCCTTTTGTGAATGTTAAAGCAGGCCATGTCTCTCAACTCTAGACCTTGATCACTCTGGATAAGACTCCCTTTGTCTTCTCTAAGTCATAACATACTCAACAATGGGTCGAGTGATGTAGGTTGTGGCTAGAGTTAGGAAATTTGGGGCTTGGTTCTAGGGAAAGGTGGCTGGAGATTAAACTTAGGAGTTTACTTGGGTTTTGAGAGCTATCAACATTGACTAAGTCTCTTGGGGTCCTGATGATTTGCATCCCTCACTTGCAACCCATCACAAGGATTTGGAATCACCATTCCGATAACTCATTTCCAGGACGCAGATTGCCCTCATGGTTGTGGAAACTGGGCTACCATTGTGATGTGCTGAGGGTAGAAAACTCATCGACATATCCTGAAGAATCTTCACATCAACTGAATTTTCCTCAGATAGCTTCAAGTGGTAAGGTGGAGGATGGAAACTCTAGAGTTGTGGTGGTTCTTGATGCTAGGTTTCAGGGCACCTCAGGGACAATTGGAAGGGAAAGTATGCTCTATGGGTGACGGCTGATATTCCCAATGCCTTATATAGGCGTTTTGATTTGGGAGAGTTGATAATCAGTCTTCCCTAACTACTCAAGATTTTTATAGATTGGGCACTATCCAAACTCTCCACGATAAATACAGTGGAAGGTGTCATTAGGTTTGGATTTTGCTCCCAAATATGATGGCATTATCATTGGGAGATAAGGTGGATTAGAGAGGTGTGGAGGAGCCTCAGAGGGTCGGTACTTTGTTTCCTTGTGTTCTCTGAATCATGTGGGTGAGGGAGACAATCCCACCCCTTACCACCACCCAGATCGGGTCCAGGTCTGACGAGACTCCCTGATTCAGGGTTTTTCTTTTCTTTTCTTTGAAAAAGAACCTTATTACTTGTATTATATGTATGGGCCACGTCATATCTCTATTTAATCCCAAACTTTGGGACACTCTTGAGATAACTATTATATCTAGGCCAAATATAGGATCATGTAAAGTTGGTTTTCTACACGAAACTTAGTCTCTAAGTATTGACTAGATAATTCTCCAAGTAATTATAAAGAATATTAGATGGCTTAAAATCATCTACAATTTCTCATATTACTTCATATATTGATTATCTTTTGATTGAAAATATCTTAGATATTTATTATAGTCACAAGATGGGAAATATTTGATTTCATATCCCAGGGACTCATTTGTAAACCCTAGTTAGCCCAGTTGGTCTAGAATGAGTCCCTAAGGCCCATGAATCACATCTTGGGCCTTCCAAAAGTTTAATAAGCTTAATTGCATTCCTAATTATAAATTTAAGGCTTTGATAATCATTGCACGTTACATTAGCCTTATATGAACACATATGTGCAAAAGCACATTATTTACCTAAATTAGAGACTTAATATGAGTCTAGGATTCAAATTCAATTACCAAGGTCATCTTATTCTCTTCATTATTCCAAGTGTATCTTAACACCATAACTTGATTTAGACTTGAAATCTATAAATTTCGAGGATGTAACGTTCACCCCTCCTTATAAGGAATTGTGTGCCCAAAATTCAAACCTAATCAGGCTACGGTGAACGATACCTCATATTTGCCTCAAACTAGAGGGCTAGCCACCTTTCTTGGATGGTTTATCTAGGTTATCTTTAATAATAGTATTGGTACAAAATTTCTCATATCATTAAGGTTGGAACCCTAATTCAAACTTAGGATATACCCACAACCTCGTTCGTTGCATCACATTATCACTTGGTAGTTTTGATCTCACTTGGTGATTAAATTTTCACTTAAGTTACCAACTATTAACCACCCCTCCTCTTATAAGGGTGAGGTAACACCTAAGAACCCTAGACTATGCCAGAAATTTTAAATTATGGTATTCATTCTCAGATGGCAATTTCCTATATCACATGTGGCTATCCAATCTCTAACACCCATAGTAAGATGAAATAAGATGTGACTACAGCCCAAACACAATGTTCATTCCATTACATGAGTAGAGATGGTATTTCATCACATTATCTTTCCACTTCACATTTTAAGTTGAATTATTACTCAACGTGACTCTCAATATACTTGCCTGTAATTCATAAAGTCAAATATCTTTTTACATATACATTGCATGTATTATGAGCCTTAGCCACTTCCTTGACGTCTCTAGGGGTACAGGTTCATTTTGAAGTGATCTCATCCTTATGCATCTAGGGAGTGCCTCTCACATTCACCCATTAGGTCACATGATCATCATGAAGGTAGCTAATATCCTGAGTCACAGACCTTGGGCAAACCTAGTTGTTACCTCCTGACCACATGGTCTTATGCATTCATGGCACAATCAACTCCTAACCCCATCAGTCCTATGTACCGTTAATACACCCTACTTGACGTTAGGATTGACTTAGGACTCCACCTTCTCAAGGCTTTCTTTGAGGTGTCACATCTTTACAACTTTAAGAACATTATCCTCTCATATAATTCTTTTAACCTAAATTTCACTCATCTCTCTCTTGAGTACACATTATCTACTTTAGTCCCAGTATTGGGCTCGGGACACCTTCCCTATCTGTGCTAGGTGCCATGTCCTCCTTCCCTACCTGGGGCTTGACCTTTGTATGATAGGGAACTTCCCTATCAAGGGTTTGATCATAAACATATGTACATTGGACTTGGACCACCTTCCCTACCTGGGGCTTGGTTGCATACTAGTCTTCCTAACCTGGGGCTTGACCACTTCATGGCCTTCCCTATCTGGGGCTTGGTCGTCCATACTATGAACTCAGACCACCTTCCCTTTTTGGGGCTTGGTTCCATATCGGTCTTCCCATCTGGGGTTTGACTACTTGTGTCCCTCAGGGATGGCATACTTGGCTTGAAAAAATGTAGGTCCTTTCATCTTTATATCCTTAATTCTCCACCATTTAGTTGACAGTTAAGGTTACCTCAATATTTAAATTAGTTTATTCAACTTACCTTTAAAGGGAAGGTCCTAACCTAGGGTGCCTTCTTGGCTCATAGGAGGAAGGTAGGATCTCTAGCCACAACTTGACCCCAAGGTATAAGGTTTTGCCTCGCCCATAGGTCCTTTTCCCACTCTTGGGTTGACCCACTGGGGTTGGTACACTAGCCCTAAATGTTTCATTTATATTCAAAACCCTTTATGTACATAATGCATGCATTAGCCCACCCTTTATGTGCATCATACATGGGAAACTAGTGTATATAAACTAATTACTCCAACTGTTTGGGTTTTCCACTTTCCTTCAACCCTACTTAGGGTTTACTTGGTAGGGTTATAATTTAACCCACACTAATCCAATTACCCAGGATTAGGGTTAGGGACTACACCTACTATTTTAAGTTTTTTGATGTCCCTTGACTCACTAGGGCTTTCATACATTAATGGGTTATCCCAATCCAAGCCATTCATCTATGATTGGCCTTACCCATACTTATATCTTTGTATTGTTTACCCTCACTAGAGGGACCTACACTACAATTTACGTCTTTCACATTTACTTCTCTAATTAACAATACCCTTTTTTTTGTGGAGCATGCCTTAATCCTACTTCTCATAACCCTAACCTGAGATGAGGAGGGAAGTACATTTTTTCTTTAAGGCTTATTAAGCAAAGAGATGAGAAGTGGATGAAATTTGAGATGAGAAACCTAGAAGGTACATTATACCTTAATAATTTTTCCTGTACATTACTAAAGATTTTTTGAAATTATAAACTATTAAGTATTAATTGCTAAATCTAGGCTCTGATACCAAATGTAACGACCCACATTTTTTAGTGTCCAAAGGACCTTAAAGTTGAGGATCATTACTCAAAATTTCTAGGGTCATATTCAACAAATAGTATAGAATAGTAACTAATTTCTATTAATGGACAAATATTTACATGATTGCATAATGAGCTCCTCTAAGGAGTTACTTAAATATTTTAGAAGAACTAGCTTATACATATGAGAAGAAGTACCACTATATATAATCCTCCTTGATTAACTTTAGTGTCTTTAATATCTTCCATCTTTAAATTCATGACCACTAGTCAAGTATATCATGTACCTAAAACATCGACAAAAAAAAATTCAGTCAGCATATTTCCATACTGGTACGTGGGTTCATTCAATAATCACATATACATATATTCAACAATTTTTTAACAGTACATATGAACTAGTATTTGCTTTCATACTCTAATCCACACTTGGTATACTATCTCAATTATAACCACTATCCATCCATGGACTTATGTGTTATCAGTCTAATGTAGGGTTCAGAACATCATTATTTACCTTTCAATGTACTCATGGGGGATTTATAATTTGCATGAAGTAAATAAACAAGCAAGCAGATATCATTTGTTCAATTTCTTCGAGAAATCTCAGAAAACTCAAAATTTGATACATGTATTCATCAGTGTAACCACATACCTTATGCCATTGAAGAATTCATGTAGAATATGTACCTTAAGAGTGCATCCAAACATCCAATCAACAAATCATTCAATCAACATTATCTGAAATATACATACTACATATGTTCACCATGTATTCACATTATATTGTTGAGATCCAGGTTTGATCCTAAACTAGGGTTTAAGGTTGTCTCATGTTTGGACTAGGGATAAGGGTCACAAACCCTAATTCCATCATATCATGATTTCTAAGATTAAAAACTCTGGTTATGCATATTAGGAGAAACCCTAATCATCATCTCAAGCATATTAGGTTATTAGTGATACCTACATTAACTTATTTGCATTAAGACCATAGCAAAATATCCACATTGGTTTCAAAACCCTAAATATACATGCATAAGATTATCAATCTAGAAACATCAATTACTCAACATCACCAAGGATTTCCCATTATATATGACAAGATCATATATCATCACATAATAAACAGATCTACTTAGTTAAGCATCATTGTGGAATATAAGTTTTCCTTTAAATTATTCACATCAAAACATGCATTAGGTATACTTTTAAAATTCGAATGAGAATCAGGTGTTTAAACCATTTTATTCTCAATCTACGCATTTTTCTAAGCAATTTTATATATAACATCACTATGTTCAGATCTACCAATATTTAACTACATTTCTTACAAAACAATACTATTTTGACCAATCGCATGAAGACATGTCATTGTTATTCTACTTCTTCAATATATCCACATGGTTAGGTTGGCCAATGGGCCATGGCCACATCATCCTAGGGCTCTAGCACGGACCGTTCTTTTGGAACTGGAGAGAAAGACACTACTGCCCCTACGCAGTGGTCAAATTGATCACGCGGTTGCGGGCTGATAGTAAATACCCACAGGGAATTCTTTCCTTTCCCTTTTGTGCATGGTATAGCTAGCCATGGAGTCAAACTCAAGGTTGACTCTCAACTCTAGACCCCGATCACTCTGGATAAGACTCCCTTTATCTTCTCTAAGTCCTACAAGACTCGACAAGGGCTCAGGTGATGCAGGTGGTGGCCAGAGTTAGGAATTACGAGACCTAGTGCTATGGAAAGGTGGCCAGAGATTCAACTTAGGAGTTCACCTAGGTTCTGAGAGCTATCATCATCAACTGAGTCTCCTGGTGTCCAACCGATTTGCATCCCTCACTTGTGACCCATCGTAAGGATCTGGAATCACCACTCCAACATCTTGTTTCTAGGATACATGTTGTGGTTGTGGTTATGGAAACTGGGGTACCGTTGTGATGTGTTGAGGGCGGAGAACTCATCGACATATCCGGAAGAATCTTCATGTCAATTGAATTTGCCTTAGACATCTTCAAGCAGAAAGGCAGAGGATGGAAACTGAAATGACCATCGTCAAATTGACAAAAAAATCATTACTAATTAAGTGGAATAAACATAAACAGTGGATTAACAAAAATCACTAAAATTTAAAACCATTTTGCAAGGAGATCCTTGTCCAGAAAACTTTTACTGAAAGATCCAAAAGGCATACATATCATAATTTACATTATACAACATTGTTTCTTCTCATCTTGAGGACATCATATAATAGTTGTTCTATCAAAATGCATACTGGAGCAACATAAAACCTCGAGGCATTCCATCCAAAATATCAGATCATTCATAAAACCAATACAAACCAACTTTAAGGACCTGAGAGTATAGAGACGACATATATGACTTATATCTACAAGACACGACAGATAGTACACTCAACCTGATATGTCACTACTGCCTCAGCTGTTGTTCCTCCTCTGTAGAAAGATCTTAGTCACCTCGTACATGTCCACCTAAAAAAATGTGGATCCCACGGGGTGAGACAATTGTCCCAGCGAGAGATATAACTCTTCGCCGACCATATTATTATCATAGATTATGCATTTATAAACTGATTATAGGTTCTTTTTATATTAATAGGTAGGATAATTCACTGTATGAACAAAATGAAATAATCTCCTTTCTTATGGAGAACATTGCATCTACCCATTGTAGAGTTATAAATCATCTATCTGCTTTGCAAGGAATGTAAAGAAACATAAATATCATCTATCAACTAATATGTATAAATAAATTGTGCATCAAACAATATTTCTCGTATTTGATCCTTAAGAAGATATGCTATACGGCTGAACATATTTTAACAATCACGCTTATGCCCTAAGGAGATGAAGTATACCCCGTTCATCTCCAACCGACCAAAAACTTCTCACAAGTCAGTACCATACAAGGCCAATAGGAGAGTCGGTTTCCATGACCTCACTTGTCTCGATCAGTATGAGACCACTTAAGCTTAGCATGACATCTTATGTCAGCTGCAAATAGTTGTGCCAGGGTACATAGGCATCCTTTCTTAGAGCTACAACATCAACTGCACTATCTTAGGGGAAACATCTACTAACAACCGTCCCCAGTTATAAAATTACTAAGTCATGGTGACACAATCACCATACTCTGATCCACAGGCCAGTTCACCATGCTCAACATAGAGTCTACGACTGAATTCACACTCGAGCCACGATATAACATATAGCTAAATCCCCATTCATTTTGGGCTCATAAGGGGATCAACTCACACATGGCTGTCTGTACTTATGCCCCCACATACTCAAAAGTATGCACTCTGGGTTATGTTGCGGGAAACCCATTTCACCATTCAGCAAATCCTGACGCTAATGGATCTATGGTCAGGGAAATGTTTTATAGTTCCTAATGATGTATTACATGTATTACATCATTGTTTTATCATCAAACAAGTTATCCTTATTAATCACAACAAATTCTACAAAGAAAAGTGTAATACATCTATCGTGTACTTTTCAGATCCTTAAAACACATGATACTTGGGATCTCAGTCCCTCATCACATTACTGGGAATTCTCATCCCTTCAAACCATTATCATGATTATTGGTTCTGGGTATTCAAACCCTTGGATCGTCACTCAACATTGTTATGTCTATAACAGATAAACATTACCTCTAGGTACTCAGACCCAGGTATTCATTTTACTTGTTGTACAAGTATTCCATATGGCTCACAAGGCCATTACACATCTTGTCACCTATCACTAGGCAACAACTTATTCATATGGCTCACAAGGCCATTACATATCTTGTCACATCTCACTAGGCAAAAACTTATTCATATGGCTCACAAGGACATTACACATCGTGTCACATCTCACTAGGCAACAACTTATTCATATGACTCACAAGGACATTAATCATTATACTTGTTATACAAGTATTTAACATGCTTCACAAGGCTTATGTAATAAGAGAAATACAACTTTTCCATTATTAGGGTTAGGGTTTCCCTTTATTTCCGAATAGGGTTTCAAGTTCATATTATTAATTTAAACCCTAATCCATTGCTCCACACATCTAGGAGCATACATTGATATCATAAGTATTCAATCATACTTATTTATTCTCATCTTTTATCATTAAGTGATAATCAACACAAAGTTTGAGTTTCTCTCTCATCCTCTCTAGGATATTGATTACATCATACTTTATTATCTTGGATTAACCCTTTCTCAAGGTATGTTAGCCTACACTTATAAAAGTGCATTACATCTGAATGTAACAATTGACATGACACACTTCATTTGTTACTCATCCAAGTATATTGGATTTAAGGTGCATCAACCTTGAGATGATGGATGTGGTATTTATCATGCCTTGATGTATCAATTCCCTTATTGATTTTAACTTACTTAAGTTCATCAACTTATCTTGTATTAGGGTATATCAGATCCTAATACTTTATGCACTAACACATCACATTTATCATGTAGTGGATTGGCCATAAGTCACTCATTTGAATTCCCCAACTATCATCAAGTGATATAAACTCATCTCAGGTTAAGGCATTTTTGATATACCATTATCAATGACTTTAGGTGTTCTACCTATCAAGGTATTAACCAAACCACATCATTACTTGGTGTTACACTCATCACTCCTAAGAGTGTTTTACCCTCACCTTTACAAGGTGCATCAGATTGAATCATGTATGTCAAGTTTAACACATGTATTGGGTTAGTTGAGCTAGACATCATCATATCCATCATACCCTTACCCATTAAGGTATCATCCTTACAAATCATATGGTGTATCATCTTCACAATACATGAGTCTAACATCCTCACCTCACATGAAGATATTGGCCACACCATACTTTAGTGTATTGGCCATCACATGTTCTACGGTATTGACCACCTTACCACTTTTGTCATCTAGTGTATTGGGTTACCCACCATATCATTTTACAGATATGTGCTCAACACCATATCGTCCAAGAGGTGTATGCTTAATAAAATATCGGTTTATAGGTGTATGCTTACTACCCATATCACTTTAGAGGTGTATGTATCCTTACCATATCGGTTAAGAGGTGTATGCTTGCTTCACACCATATCGGGCAGAGAGGTGTGTGTGTGCTTCACACCATATCAGGAAGAGAGTTGTGTGTGTGATTCACATCATATCAGGAAGAGAGGTGTGTGTATGCTTCACACCATATTGAGTAGAGAGGTGTGTGTATGCTTCACGCCATATCAGGTAGAGAGGTGTGTGTGCGCTTCACACCATATCGGACAAAGAGGTGTGTGCTTGCTTCACACCATATCAGGAAAAGAGGTGTAACGACCCCACCTCCTGGTAACCCCCAATTAAGGGAGACCCAAAGATCAGATCCGTTATCCCAATTAATAGGATCAAAGGTTCAACAATTAATCAATAATAATTATGAAATTTTACTAAACTAAACTGAAATCTGGTATAAAATAAAACATTGCATACCTTTTTCAAAACTTGGATATCTACTTCTATCCACATCTTGGATCTATTCTATCTAATCCTCTTTGCACTTTATTTCTTATTTCCACAATGTGTCACTTTACTATTTGTTCTTTACAATTGTTGTACCTAAAATGCCGACAAAAAATTTTCGATCAACATATTGAAATATGCCGATATGTGGGGACAACCAAAATTTCACAAATATAGCTAACAATCTAATTATCACAATCAAGGTAATTAACAAGGTAATTCACATTTTCAATGTGTCATTCTCCACCTCTTTTGCCCTAACCCTAGAATACCCTCTCTAGGGTTTCTCTTTTGCCATTGACGTAAGGCCACCTTCTCAATCCCAAGCTTGGTGCCTGGGGTCACCTCTCATGATGCCCATTAGTCATGCAACATAGACCACCTTCTCAATATCAAGCTTGGTGTTTGGGGTCACCTCTCATGGTGCCCATTAGTATTCCCTCCTAGGCTTACCTTATTTCATCATCCATCAGGGTGGCATGTAGATGCAATAATACACACTTATTTTACAATTGTGATAATCATAGTGACTTTATAATTTGCAAGTATCAACATCCAAACTGATAGGTTGCATTCAATGTGATTAACCGTCCAGAAAACCTTTGGGAAAACTAATGTGATTAACCATAATTAACCACATACATGTCAGGCTGACTTGAGACAGAATTAATCCAATCAATGCAAGAAATCCAATAGGCAAGTAGGCACACAAAGAGATCCTAAAATATGCATACAATTTCCTATCATTGATCATACCATCAAGATCTATTAAACCTAGCTCGCTTCCTAGGGTTTCTAGTCCCCTTTTAGGGTTTCCATTGCAATTAGAGTTCCTCTTCATTTTTACTCTTTTAAACCCTAATTTTGGATGAAAGGCACAATTAAACATCAACTAAGTACATTATACTATTTTACATTAAGACTACCAAATTCATGACAAGATCATCAGGCCTAATTATCATCTTTGGTTCCTTCCAGATTAACAACTCATAGTGCATTATAATCTAATTCACATATGAACCCCATTTATCATTAATTCCACCTTTATCCATTAGAAAACCCTAATTACTATAGTAAGGGTATTTATCTAAATTAGGAACTCTTATACCCGAAATAGCTTAGAACCATCATATCTTAGCTTTATTCATGAATTCGAATAATTAAAACCATTAAGAGTCACAATTACTAACATTAGGGTTTCAAGGACCATTAAAGCTCATTTATATACATCGAACACTAAATTACATATTGAAGTTTGACTTTAATATTCAATAGGTTATTACTTCACAAGTTAATCTATTAAAACTTAAAGATTCATCATTTATACTCAATTAGGGTTTCTAAGTGCTTCATCATTCTTATTTGAGGTAAAAACCCCAAATCATGTAAGAAACATCTAGATTAGGTTTGAGTTCGTCATTAACTATTCAATAGGTTGCAATTACCCCATTTCATCAACTAAGCAACATGAATTTAACCAATATGCTCGATTAGGATTTCTTAACCTAATACATAAGCACTTTTCATTAGATTAACACACTTTTGCAAATAGGAAAAAATTCAAGTTCTCACACCAATTTTATTATGTTCCTTGTATTTTTCAAAGAAACTTTCATATATAACTTTTTCTAATCAGAGCTTCCTGGCAAAAGTTATGATTTTAGTAAAGAAAATTATTTTTCTAGATTATCTATTACTTTTAGAAAAATGTGGGTCGTTTGATTGATGATCCGCTGGACTCGGCTGGATCCAACGATCCATGATCGCATGCCCACCCACAATTGAAAAGAAGGAGATGATGGATATGCCCTTACCTGGCTAATGCACACGTGAGGACAAAGGGGTCTTTTACCCCTTGGTCATCTTCTTCCTCAGCCTGGCCCGTGAGTAGCCCAATTGAGTCAACTCCATAGTTGCATAGTTGACTTCATGTTTTATTCTTCATGTGGTCAAGATGATTGGACTGAGAGCGTCGCCTGGCTCTCCCAAACTCGTAGCTAACCTCAATTCCTCATCCTCACTAATGCTTCACCACCAACGCTCTGTCGGTGCTCTGGCGAGGACTGTTTCTAGATAGGGGGCAATAACATGCCATTCGATCAAATTGAATGCACAAAGACGATCATCGTTGCGCCTCGGTCACGAGAGGGTAAACTTTAGGTTTTCTCACATTGTGGTGCACTCTACCCAATATATAGGGTGGCCATCGAGTCCTCGGTGAATTGGGTACTTCCCCGTTTCACAACAAAACCCCACCAACCTTAGGGTGGTTGGGTTCGGAGCAAGCTCCTAAAGGAGATGGACTCCTTCACATATTCATAGATGGCTTCTAACTCGTGAAAACTATGATAAAAAATTTGCATTCTATACTTACTTATCCCAGATCCTCATCAGATCGGGATTCATCCCAGGCCATGGATCATAGATATCCAACGATCGCGGATAAGTGCCCTAAAATGAAAATCGGGATTTATTGCCAAATAAATCGTGACACATGATCATTATGTCATTAATATCCACACTTTAGGATATTTTTTAAATTGAATAACTTGGAATCCGTGCATTGTTTTTCAACCAAATTTTAGGGAAATCTTTAGATTTGCATTATCTTAATTTATTCCAATTTTGAGCCTTAAACTAGAAAGGAAAGATATGGTTTCTTCAAATGCAAGTAAATGTTTAATAAAAGTCATTTAAGCACAATTTCTTTCTCATAATACGTTATTTTATTAATTGTGATTCCTTTTTCTATTAGAAACCATGTGAACATGAAATCTTTTCCAAGATGGATCCATTATCCATATTTTCATATATTTCTTGTAATATTATCATTATCTCACATTTCTTCTAAATAAAGCAATATTTAATTAACCCTTTCTCTTTCATGTTGCATATCTTTGCAATTTGGACTCCTTTAAATCCAAGGAACCCAAGAGGCATGAATTCCCCCTTTAGGAATCTTCCTTTGCCTTCTAGAGTTTTCTACCTCCTTCTTTTCTCTATTTCTTAATTATCCATTTACTAATTGAATTTCCTTTTCCTTGTTATTGGGCCCAATAGCCAATAAGGGCCACAAAAAACCAACAAGGCTATTGTAAATGAAAACCTTTTATTCAAAACAAATTATATAATTATTTGTTCAAATATCTTTAATAGGAGAAATTGCATTTCTCACCAAAAGTACCCAAAAATTGGGGTTGTAACATCCTTCCTCTCTTATAGGAATTTTGCTCTCAAAATTCCATCAGACACACAAACAAACAGGATAAGCCTTTCTTATGTCCATCATGGCTCCCATGTGACCTCACCCTTTCCATGGTACTTCCCAAGAACCTTCATCATCTCATATTCTTTCATTTAAGTTCTCTCTCACGGTGACGTCCCCAGATTTTCTAAAACTTAATCTGATGTGTGATGTCCAAATTAAAACTCTCACCTCGGCGAGAATCCCAATTTAAACATCCCACACTAGGCTAAGAAGAAGAAAATCAAGGGAGTCAAAAGGGAATATAGTAGCACATGTACATGAATAATAATAAAACCATACACACATGTTCACCATTCAACATATAATTACAACATGAATTATTACAACATCTGATATTACATATTGAACAACAACCTATACATATACATGTACTACTATTAAACAACAGGATCTTAAGACAACATGTCCACCCGTACATCAGCTCGCTACACAACTCTACTATCCTAGATCTTCAAGAGCATAACCACAACCTAAACAAAAGATTCCATGCAGTACACGTCAGCACAATATTCAAGAATATTGTACTGAGTATGCCTACGTGTCTTTTATTTACCTCTCATCATATCTTGGCAATAAGATAAAACTAATATTTGGCAGTTATAGAATAATATAACAAAAAGCATATACTTGAACAAGAATATTTATTAACAAAAGAGAACACATGTTTTAAGCACATTTTCCATTATATCATCCATGCATTTACCACCAAGGAGTTGAATGCATTAAGGCCTTTATGATCACTACCAAAGAGTTGGATCATATGTACAAGGTGACCACTACCAAAGAGTTGGGTCCAAGCACACTACCAAAGAGTTGGTGCTTCCATATGTACAATGTGATCACTACCAAAGAGTTCGGTCACATCCAAGCACACTGCTAAAGAGTTGGTGCTTTCATATAATGGAACAAATATAATATGTTTGATGTGTCCATAGCAATACATATGGAAATTCAAGAAACATATCATACAAGACAATCATTTCAATTAATACCATATGCCAAGTCTTTACTACCATATAACACAAGCATAATGTATAATAAGCCAAGTAAGAGATAATGGCATACCTTCCAAAGAGACATCCTAATCACATATTCCTCATGTCATCTATAACTTTGTTAAACCTGATCAATACAAGATCATATACTATCATCAGGTTCCCATCATCTTACATCTCATCTTAACCCTAATCGTGTTCATTAGGGTTTAGCTTATCTCATTAGGATATTTTCATTGTTACTTGTATTATCTTCTTGGGATTATCTTACTGATGCCATATTCTAGATTATAGTTCATTAACTGGATATACTCCTATGTCATATTATTATGTGAACATATTTAACATTACGTCATTTTCATTAACCATATTAGGGTTACATCACTTGTATTAAGGTTTCTCTTCATAGAACATGAATTTTGTGTATAAAACCGATCTCAGATTTACATATTATCTTCCAGTTACTGATATGAGGGTTTTCTATAAATCTCATCATTTATTGAGCACGTAAGTATTTATTACATTATATTTAGGGTAATTAGCCCTAACTAGCCACATTAAAAAAATTACATGATTTTGTATATTAACATGACCATATTTGACATCATATGCATTGTAAACATGGTTATGGACTTATTGACATTTTTCCATAATTTTATGTCATCATTTCATATTTATTACTCATCATATGAGAATTTCACCGCTTACATGATATCTCTATTATTAGTGCATCAAAAGCCTGAAATTATCATCCTACTGAGTTCTACTCATTTTTTTGAGAATTTCAGTATATTACTTGTATTTTTCTGATGCTCGGGCTAATTGCTATGAATTATACAAAAACTGAACATTATTTGGATTATTAACCTTTTTGGTGAATGAGAGACTGACATGTGGCCATAGCATGGTGCTCAGTTCTCCTACTTGCTGGTTGAACCAGAAGTTCAGGGGTTTTGAACCTAGTTCTGTTTCATTCAGCCGGTTCAGGGTTTTCTCCTTCTCCCTTCTCCTTTCTTGCATTCCACGCGAGCCCAGCGCAGCGTTGTGCCTGCGCGTGTGGGAATTCTTCTGCCCAAGTCGTCGTCGATGCAAGCGGCTCTGACGAGCACACATAAAGGCTAATAGGTGCTCGATCGGCTCCTCTGTTCAATTCTAGGTGTGCCTGAGCACTGAGCTCGCTCTCAAGCGCTGGCGCCGCTGCTGCGTTCTCGGGCCCTTCGTCTTGGTTTATCTGACGCAGTCCATCCATGAGTCTATAGCAGGCTTTTGCTGTGAGTATGAGCGTTGTGGTGCTTGGCTCTCCTCCGACGAGGGATTGTGACCATCCTGATTTTCTTTCCATGCCGATCTTCTACCACGAACTCCGACCAGACCACATCTGGAGTTGCGGCTTCCAGAGAAGCTTGTTTAGCCTCTCTTTCCCAGAGTCAGTGAGATCGTCGTCTTTCTCCTCCACAGCTGAGGAGTAGGAAAGGGGAAAGGAACTACACATCATTACTCCTGCATCTGCTATTTCCAAAAGCTTTGGACTTCCTCCATGAACAGGTGTCGCCACTGTCGGACCTTCAGCAAGGGAGGCTCAAAGATCCTCCTCCTCACAGCAAGCATCTTGGATAACCATTCATGCCTCCTTATGGCTCAGATGCCTGCTACCATATTGATTTCTTATTCCCTTGTCGATCGCTACTTCCTCAGCGGGTCGTTTCTCTGGCTCCTCGTCTACTAACTCCTGATGGTGGGTGGAGAAGCAGTAAGATCGAGAGGTGGAACTCTCCTGCCTTAGGTCCATCTACCCCCATAGTGACGTGAAGGAACCACCCTGACAAGGCCACAACATGCATGTCTCGAACAACATTTACTGATCATCGTGGACTGGTCTCACGATAACTACCTCCACATACACCCATGACCACGTAACCAATAGGGCAGCATGAAGATTAAACACCCACTAGCCATCCAACGATTGACATAATGCCACCCAATGAATCCGCAATTGTCAAGTCCACAACTTCTACAATTCTGGGAAGGCATATCTAGCTGACTAAATGATCTTGGTTTAAGTTTATTTCCCATGGTTATCAAGACTCACTTGCTTGACTAGTCAATCACTTTAAACAGACGCATACTTTAGGTACTAATCACAATATTATCAATTGAATTCAACCTTGCTCAAAACAATTTGAGTACCTTCAGATGATCAAAATGCACTTAAAAGACTATCATTGTGTCATTAGACATTTCAAAAGGTTCTAAATGTTCACTTCATCACACTCACCTTGGTATATCGTACCCTCATAGGTGACTCAGGACATTTCAGCCTCTCATAAAGCTGAATAGGTTCAGGGCTTAGCACCTGGCTTGGGTACCTCACATAGTGCTCTAGATCGGACTCATTGAACACATCATGTTATCCTAAGGGGTAAGGCTAAACACAACCATCTCCATCGATCCATATCAAAAGGACCATGCAGTCGGGACTCACCTATCTCTTAGCTATAACTTAGAGGGGTCATATTTTCACATCACATATTCTCCCACAGTGAAATGCATGTCAGTCTTCTTTGCATCAACTTCACAACTCATGTCGTCCATGGGCTCTCTTTCAGCCATTGCACATTCAAAGTAACTTCATCTGCACACAATGTGGTTCTTTCTTGACCTTTGCGAGGTCCCTACACCAACATCATCTTAATGAAGTGGTGACTAACACAACCAACCTTACAGAGGTTCTTTACATCCCAACACTGGCTATGGTGGTTATCATCACATCTTAATGAGGACAAGAACTATCTCTAGATATCACCCTAGATGAGTACACATGATCTCATCATACCCTCTAGTCTGGATCATACTAACCATTAGTTAGGGGTGGTAAACTATACTAACATTGAGTTCATCTACTTCCACCTCATGGAAGAGAATCTTTAGGTTATAAAGAACTTTTGAACTCACATCATGGTGTAGTTGAACCATCTCTCTCTCATATGTAGTTCAACCAGATTCGTCCCTTGACAATATTCCTTCTTTCTCATGTCATCTAGGTAAAGCGATCTACCATAACCCATATTGCATCTTGACCTTCCTTGGTCTAGGGGAGACTTATCACAACATCCATACTGATGAACTCCCATTCCTTTTCAGGGACTCTTTATCCTCTATATCAATACACTGGGTTACTGGTGTTTGTCCTTCACCTCTTGGCTTGCATGGCGAAAATCCACGTGCATCTTTATACACTCTTCACCTTAGGCATCAAAGTACTTCTACCACTAGTTATCTCATTAGTACCATGGTGTATGGTGAACTTGAAATCATGATCTCCTGTATATCATGATTCCTTAAGGTTGGCTCCTTGGAAACCCTAAACCACTCTAGTCAGGGTTTCAACACCTTCTTTTCTAGAGAAGTGCATATGAGGTTCTACAACCATTCTTTTATTGCATCAAGGCCTAGGCTGGCTACCCAAACAACTACTAACTTGTTCAATAGATCGTGTTACTTCTGAGTGTTAGCCCAACATATCTCCTTTTTCAAACTTAGGCTAACCCAACATCCTCTTCTAGCCTCTAGCTAAACTAGGCAGATGCATTTCAACCAGAGCATGATAACTCACATTTCAACCAGAGCATGATAACTCAACCTTGTATAACTCACAAATTCCACATATATCATGATAAAAGCATCCTCATAAGATGACTACCTCAGTTCTCTTGATGTTTGTAAACCATCCACATATTGTTCACTCCATTAGGGTATGTTATCATCCCTGTCCTCATCCCTCATAGCAACATTCCAACTTACATCATCTTTATCCTTGGTGTATGGCATGCGTATTGTCCTATCTCTCACTCCCATAACAAGAGGAAATAATCATTTGGTTGCAGTT
This sequence comes from Alisma plantago-aquatica, assembly GCA_963693085.1. Lineage (NCBI taxonomy): Eukaryota > Viridiplantae > Streptophyta > Magnoliopsida > Alismatales > Alismataceae > Alisma > Alisma plantago-aquatica. Next base: position 464,507,668 of record OY856413.1, on the reverse strand, counting down.
CAAATACAAAGTTCTTCCTATTCCAAGAGTAGAGATGGTACATCCCACCTTGCCAGTATACCTTCAAATCTAAGTTGAAACATGCAACATACGTCTCTACATCATGGTCATCTCGATATCAAAGTTACTTCCATGGAAAACTGGTCTCAAACCTACTTGGTCACCACATAATCCTTGGTCATCCCCTCTAGGTTTGTAGGGTGCCGACACTTTTGGAGTCATCCCTCTTCCCTTATGCATCAGAGAGTGCCTTCTTCATCTGCCCTCTGGGTCCCATGAGTTCATGAAGGTGATCAATCTCCTAACCCATGGCCCTCAGACATTGATAGTTGTTACCTCCCGACCCTATGGTCATGTGCAACTAGGGAATTAGGTAACTCCTACTTCCATCGGTCTTATCCCTACCTTACCCTAGGATAGACTTAGGATTCTAACATAGTACATGTCCAACTTAGAACCTTACCCAAGTCTCAATCATCTCTCTCTGTATTCACGTGCTGACTTTCATCCTTTCATAGGGGTCATGGTGACCTACCTACCTTGGTCAGGCCCCATACAGGTTACCTCCATGGTAACACATCCACATGCACTTAGATATGGTTATCTATGGGTCTACAGGTCCATTCTCATACTATGTATTCATCACTTTGCTTCTCAAAATCTTATGAGACCTCTTTAAGTTACCTCAAAACCAACAAAACTGGTATGCACCCTACAAAAGGGTCCCTCTCCCAGGATGGGAGGAAACTACACCTTGATGAGAAAGGTCACAACCGTCCTTATGTTCAGGGTTTACTTCCACATCAGAATGCTTAGCCTTAGAAAGCTACTAAGGCACAAGTAGACCACCTATTAAACCATGCTAGGTCACACTTGTTCTCATCCTCAACATTAAACCAAGAACAAGCCTTCCCATGTCACTAACTTAGTTGTGAGGGGTTCATCAAACATACCTTAAACTTAAGGGGTTTCCCTTTCCTCTAATCATGGGGAGTACCATGCTCGAATCTATAGAAACTCAAATCTCATCATGAGCATCAGGTACACCACTTCCACTCTTAGGCCTAGGAACCCTAGGTTCACTTTTTGGATGTCCAACTACATGCTTACCCTTTTCACTATGAACCAAGCATGTATAAGGTATGAAATGAACTTCCCATGATCCTTCTACTTGGACAACACTTCAAAGTGGAGTCCTCCTTAAGGACATCCTACAAGGTATAAGGCCTCACAACCTGTTACTAAACCTCTTCAGGGTCTAAGGAACTGTTCTTCCTATCCCTAGAAGGTAAGCATCTATACCATAGGCACATATGTACTAGAAACCTCATCCTCTTTCTAGGGTTTGGTTCCTCCAAAGATAACCAAGATATCACCAGCCTTCAAGGATCATGCATGAGGCAACTGCAACCATCCACTTAGGTCACATTATCCTCAACTCCCCATTGTTCTTCATATCTCAGAGTCTAAGCTTGAGGCTTAACTCACAAACTCCCTATCTTTCTCTATCTTTATCTTTCATTAATAAATTTCCTAAATCTAATATATGTATTACTTGGTGGACACACCAAAATCCATGCATGACACTTTATGATATTCCTTAAGCACACCATTACTCCCTCTTTCTATATGTATTAAAAGATATTCCTTTTACATAAATCAATTTATCACCAACTAAAATATGGAGAGAGGCAAGGCATAAATCTAGGAAAGAATTAATTTTATTCCTCTTACATTTATGTATCTTAAAATCTTAAAGTTTTAATTTTGAAAAGACCAATTTTTCAAGAAGGAAACCCCCATCTTTCCATCAACTTTAAATTTGGCAACATTGGATATAAAAGGGAAACCAAATAATATATTTTTAAACTCATATTTGGGTCTTTACTATTTATTGAAAAACTCTCATATACAAATCTTACTATTTTAATTATTTCATTAAACCACTTCCAATATCGCATGAAGTTTCATTTTCTTCCCAATTTCTAGAATTATCTTCCTTTTCTTTGTTATTTTCAAGTATACAAAGGTTAAATTGAGATAATTTTATTGGATGCTTCAAACATTGTATTTCCATTCTTGTTTAGATATTTATTCCATTAAATATCTAAAATGATGTATATTTTATTTCCTTTTCGAAACTTGCACATTATCTCATATATCTATTATTCAACAATTCATACTGCCATTACTATTTATATATGTATAAAATCTCTTATTTCTTTAAGTTATTCCATAAGGATCTATTTGCAAAGAAAATAGTCTAATGGGCCTCTATATGGTCCATGGGTTTCACCCCTTCCACAAAGGTGACTTTACTATTCCATCAATAATACCATTATGAAAAAATACAAATTAATTCATTTATACAGTTCAATTTTACCAAAATTGAGGATATTATAGTAGGCCACAAATAAATATCTATTCCCTTCTTTCATGTATATTCATGGAACTACTTCCAATTAGGTGGTATTTTGAGCATAGAAGAGTAGATAGGGAGATCTTATGATACACTCATCATATCTCAGACCTTCCATGATATCTCTTCATTTCATCTTGCTTGTGTGTTTAGGAGTCTAATGTCGATGTTTTTTTTTCATAATTGGTCACCTGTATAGTATTTGTTTGACCTCTAGTTTGAAAGGACCATCTTGGTATAGTTGAGAAGAGGATGGTTAGGATGATATAGTTCACATAAGTGTATTTATTTTGATTACTTCAACCAAATCAACAGCAATGTTGATTGAGGACATCAAACATTCAATTCCTATCTTTTTAGAAACTTTTATTAATAAAAATCTAGCCAATACGTAATGAAAGATGAGAGAATGGATCAACTTATCAGATTGTAAACTTATTGATAGTCAGTTAGACTAATTGATGCATCCCATTAATTTTATTGTAGAAACATACACATGCATCTATACATGTATACATCTATGCACTTTTCTAGTAGTAAGTTTAAACAACTAGTATATATGAAATCTCAATAGATATATTTCTTAATAAATATGGAAAAATGTGTAGACCAAAACATAATTTATTTAGAATACTGATATCATAATGCTATAATCTAGTGTAACTAATATCCACAGTATTGGAAGGTTTAATATGTGATTGTATAGGGAGCTTAGTAACTCATAACACGAATACCATAAATGAAAATTTAGCTTTCTTACAAATCGAAACCCTCATATTTGACGGATCTAGAAAATATACTTCCCAATGTTTGCCTATTTTCCTCCATAAAATTATATTGATTTTTTTTCTTTTCCTGTTCCCTATTTGGTCCTTGATGAGATTGATAGGATTAGAAGAGACTTCCTATGCAGACATTCTGAAGGCAAGAGGAATCTCTAGCTGGTTAGGTGGGAGATGGTCACTCTTCCTAGGAAGGAAGGTGGTCTTGGACTGAGAAAGAGTAAGGAGATTACTAAAGAGTGCCTAGTACTCAATACTTGGGATATAGCACAGAAGAAATACTCATTGTGGGTCAAGTGGGTCAATGAAAAATATCTAAAAAACATACCTTCAGGAGTGTGTCTGAGTCATAGAACTTTTCATGGTTATTCAATAATATTTTGAAATTTAGATCTATTCTCCTACCTTTGATGGAGTTTCAAATAGGAAAGGGAGATAAATTCAAGGTGTGGCCTGGTCCATGGATTAATGTGCATTTTCTTGAGTAATTCACTAGGAAAGATATGATAGTTAAAATTGGGATTCTTCTCAATTCTTACATCAACTCTGTTATTTGTGAAAATGATTGGTACATTCCTAAGAACAAGATCTCTAACCTATTTTTGTTTGTTATTGAAGGTATGATATCAAGAATTATGGTAAGGACAACATTTTTCTAAAATTTACCAAGAAGGCTTCTCTAAAAAATTATTGGGAGAGCATAAGGGTCAATGGCACTGAATAATTGAACTTTGAATGAATTTGAAGCATTAAGGATCTAAGGAAATGTATTATTCACCTCTAGAAGTGTAGACATGGCAAGCTTCCCACGTCTGACTATGCTAGAAGAAGAGGAATTTTTTTAACTCTATTCGCTTCTTGTGTTGGAATGATTATGAGAATTGTCAACACATCAACTTTTATTTCTCTTTCTCCTCTATTTATGGGATTATGTAGTCAAGGCTTGCTCCTTAAAATCCAAACCTCCTAATGGATCCCATCTTACTAAAATCAGAAACTACAATGCGAGAATCCTTTGTGTTTTCACTCCATATCACATTTGGTTTTAGCAAAATCTTATTGTCGATGAAGGTAGATATCCATCTCCTGAAGCCATGTGGAGATCAATCAAGAAGGACAAATGATGACTTTCATCCCTAGAAATAGGGTTAGTAATGAAGATCATGTATACATAGTCTCTATTTGAATCTAGGCATTTATATGACTTGACATAAATTTACCCATAATAAGGCATCTCTTGACATTACTATTTCTTTTTGTAGTTCTATGCCTTTCAAGTGGCAATCATTTTGAAATCTCTTGAAACCCCTCATTTTATGTTTATGTATGATTTGAAATCCCTCCCCCCATGTAATTTAATCTTATTGATGTGATTCATGAACATATGTCTTGAGTTCCTATTTTTCATGTGATATTAGACTGAGATAACTAATATAGATTCTTATGCATAGTCATTAGGGAGCATCTTTCCCCCAGGGGTGCATCTTTCCACCTCCTATATATATAGGGGCACATGTTTCTACCTAGTGTTCTTCTTTCCTTTTGACCTTTGGCCTATGATCTAGTAGTGTCTTGTCCGTACGTTAGCTACTCTAGACTAGTTTTATGTATGGAATTTAATGGTGTCTTGGCCCTACCTTAGCTACCTTTAGTCTATTTTATATATATATGAAATAATTTCTTTGTGATATTGTGGGTCTTAAAAGGGCATGACTATTTTATGTATATAATGTTCATATAATTCACTCTGTTGGTTTTCAAACACTTGCTTAAATCCTATTATAATTACCCACATTTTGATAATCCCCACTCTTGAATGGAAGCCCCCATTTCTATACCAATTCAATATGAAATGCCTAAATTTATTTATTGTGAACATACTAAATGTTTACTGACCAAAAACATTAATTACCTTTTTTGGATTTTCTCCTAAACTTCCCAGATGTAGGATTTGTACATGATGATGATTGGGTAGAACCTTGACCGTGGACTTTGAAGGATACCTTGGGACTGATAGGTTTCTCTTTAATTTGATCCTAGTAATATGTTTGTAAGGACCCTGACCTTCATTTTGGGATTACCCTATTTGTTTTTCCTAAACCTTGTTCTTGGTTGCTTGATAATCATCTTTAGTGATGATTAGAGTTTGCTTGTGCTTAGTTGAGAGCTAGAGGTGCTACTTGCAAAATAACCTAAGGTAGGGTTGGAGAGCAAGTTTGTCACCTTGAGAGATTTCTTTCTCTCTCTTTGCCTCCTCTAGGGTTGAGAGGACGGTTTGTGCTCGTGCCATGAGTTGTCTTGGGCTTGGTTGAGCTCTTTTGGGCCTTGTTTTCCCTTGTTTATGCCTTGCCTTGCTTGGTTGAGCCATATATCGGGCAAGGATGCTTTGTGTCTGCCATGGGGTATTACCCATGGTGGTGTGTTGGCCATGGGAGGTGGTGTGTCAGCCTTTGACCTTATTTGACCTACTTGCTTTGGTTGTGTCACTCTATCTTGGACATGTGGCTGAACCTTGGTTGAGTGGTGGCATGGCATGTGCATGTGTTTTGCAAGGTCGTAAAATGTGTGGACAAGTGTCCCTTGGTAAGGTGACACCTTGCCTTGGTTTAACCTTGACCCTCATCTATATATGCCTTGCCTTTCTTTTCCTTGGGAACCCTTTAGCTCTTTTATTGCTCTCCCCTCCTTGTGTGCACGACACACCTTCCTTGGAGAGCTTGGTGGCTGATCCTTTCCCCTTGATGGAGATCTCTTCTTCTTCTTCTAGTTTGGTGGTCGAACCCTAGTTGAGTCATATTCTTTAGTAAGCATCATCCCTCTCTCCTTAGCATCTTCTTCTCCATCTTGCCTACCCTTCGGCCATGGTGGTTATGGTTCTTATTTCTTTTCTTGAGGTGACCGAAAGTGGTGTGCTTGGAGCTAGGAGCTTGAAGCTTGGAGCTTTGGAGCTTGAAGAGTTTGCTTAAGGCGGGTTACATAACTCCTAACCCTAGCTATACTACCTTCTCTATGTTGCATGTTTCATATATGTGGATGATCAACCATTTGCATGCTATGTTTCTTTCTCTAGTACATGTTGTTGATCTTATGGATATACTGAGCATGATGTTGTTGATGTTGTTGATGTTTTATATGCCTTTACACCTAGTTGGCCGAACCATGGTTTAGGGTTTCGTTGTTGAGCAATACCCCTTTTTCTCTCCTTGGTGTAGAGTAGTGAGTTTGAGCTCTAGTGATGTAGGAAATACCCCTCTCTCATTTTAGTTGAGAGGTGAGTCTACATTCTAGTTGCTTGGGCAACACCCTCCCTCACCATGGATTTGAGAGGTGATATTTTGTATAGATGATGACCAATGTTGAGGTGGATCCTTCTGGTTGCCATATTTGTGATAGAGGTTGTGTAAAACCCCTCTCTCTTGGTTGTTGAGAGGTGAGTCGATCTTCTTGATCAATTAGGGTTTTGTGCCCTTATGCTTGAGGTTGAGGATGACCTTGCGGGGTTGTGCCTTGCACGATATGACCTTGGAGTAGTGCTTCCCGATAGCCTTATCTTGTGTTGTACCCTTGACCGTTACACCTAGTTGAGATGGTTTGTTTGACGCCCAGTATGGTTCTCTTGGCTTGAGATAGAGCTTGGGCGACACACCTTATATCTTGTGCTCTGAACGATACATCTTGTGATGATCTTGGCTGATATGCTATGATGATCTTGGTAGCTTGGTGCCCGATATGATGGTTATACACGAATCCTAGATGATGCCTTAGTGGTGGCTGATATAAGATGCTTCACCTAGTTGGGCGATAGGCCTTCTTGTGATGCCTAGGTCTTGTTTATTATGAAGTGGGTGACACCCTAGCCTCCCTTGAACATTATGGGTAAGATGGGTAACCCTGTGTTGGGCTTGGGGTTTGTATTTGCACGACACACCCTTGGTTGAGTTAGCCGATATGAATCCTTATAGTTGCTCTGCCCATGAACGTTATGGTTTGGTTGTTGGGCGTTACGATCTTGGTAGTTGCCTAACCCTAAGTGGGTGATAGGGTCTTGGGCGATACCACCCTATAGGGGCATGCACGGTATAGCACTAGACCTGGTTGCACGATGCATCATCGCCCACCTAAGGATGATGAGTGTCATGGTTTGCGTGTTGCCCGGGTAGGTGTTGCCCGACGCAGCGTTACACTGAGGCGTTGCATGTGGTAAGGGTTGGACGTTGTGCTTGGCCGATAGGGTTGGGTGGGGGTAGTCACCCTGCCCGATGTGACCTATCATGATGGTTATAGGAGTTTTGGTGAGGGTTCTGATAACTCAGATTGTATATGGATTATAATGATAACACAAGTAATATGATGTAATCACCTTGAATCCTGTAAATATGATGATGAGTTAAAATGATAGGTTGTGAACCAGGAAGCTTGGAAGCATATGATGTTGCTTCACATGATAGTGTGACACATTCCTATGATCACAAGTATGGGGCATGATATATGTTTATGGTTAATGATAAACCTATGACTTCTACAGCTTATGTGTAATATACTCATGGATGTTGCTTTATACTTGATAGCATGATCATTCTGTTAATCCATGATGGCTTCAGTTATCTCTATGAATGTGTATACTAACCATGTAGGTATTTCATGTGGATTCATAGCCTGGTAAGAGCTATGAGATGTATGTGCGGGAATAGCACCATGTGGAAAAGAGGCAACAAGTTGATAAGTCTGAGGACCTGATATATGGCTGAGTGCCTAGTTGAGGTGTTATCCTCTGATGATGATATAAGGGATGCGTTCCCAGGATGTTGATTCATGATTATGATGCCGTGAGAGGAAGTGGTTGATATAATGAGGGATTGAGGTCCCAGGACAGTATGATGATGGAAATAATGATGTAATCTTATAAGGCTATGTTTATACTTTGATTGCCTCAACAATCGGCTTAAAATATAATAATCAATTATAGATGAACATATCATGTAGTTTTCCCTGGCCATAGACCCATTACCATCAGCATTTGGTGATGGTGAAACAGGTTTATCTTGCGGGATTACCTGGAACGCATATTGTTGAATATGTGAGGTTTCCCCTAGCCTAAAATAGGAGGGTTGAGTGCAACTATGGTTGCAGACTCAGGATATATGGAGCATGGTGAATAGACCCATGGCTCAGGATATGTGATAATGAGCATGATGTGTTCATGGCTCGGATGTATGCGCTTGCACCTGTGTTAAGGTGAGATAAAGATATGGGTAGCTTGCGGAGCTGACCCAGAGGCTGAGGCCCTATAAGCATTAGACTGTGGTCTTGCTTGATGATTCATGTACTGACCACGAGAAGGTGAGGTCATGGAGTCCGGATCTCCTTAGACCTTGTATGGCACCGGATTGAGCTTCGCAGCCAATGGTTGGATTTGAGCAGGGAAAGCTCACTTCCTCAGGGCATAATAAAACGTAATCCAGCCGAATAAGTATATCTTGCTTAGAGAAAAATATGGAACATTGATTGATGCCTTGCTTATATAGCTGATCTAGTTGTACTATACAGGTGTGCGTACGATCCTTATATCTTGTGATAAGTTCTTATAAGGCTTATATTGTCAATCATGTTCCATAAAAAAATACTTAGTTATATGCCTCCCGGATATCTAGGTAAGCTTGATGGTAATGATAGATTTTCTAAGTATGCTGCTCTTGTTATATGCTTTATCAGTTATCTGATGTTATCGGCTTTAACCCTTTTGAGGTTTTATAGTTTAGGCGGGGAGTTATGTTTCTCACTGGGACTGTGTGTCTCACCTTGTTGGTTTACACCCTTTTAGGTGATCGCTCTAGACATGGTGGTGGTCGTGAGGTTGCGATCGAGCAGCAAGAAGAGCAGTAGAAGGAAAGAGATAGACATACTTCTATTTTGGTGGTTTTGTAGTAGAGTCATAGATTCATCCTTGTACACTCAAGTCCTCGGAGGGGTTTGACGACGTTTTGCGATGACTAGCTGTTGTAATTTTTGTATATCATGTTGATGGTCGTACGTGGCTATTATGAATGTATAAATAGGTGTTGAACTCTGGTGTTGACAGTACAACTGGTTTTGATAAGCTGTGGATCTATAACATGGCTTGTGAATGTTTATATATCATGTCTTTCTACATGATCTGGATGCAAAAGTTCTCTCATGTATGTTTTCTGCAATCAGTTTTAATTAACTCGTGTTTTTCAGTAATGTGAGGTTCTGCACATTTTCGCATGTCATCTCGTTGTCTGTGTGATGGCGGGGTGTCACAATGTTAGTGTTGGTATATTTGATTTGTTTGGATTAGTCCAAATGTATTTTCCCTTGTTTCCATTTAGCTCAAGTACTCCATGGATCCTATATGTAGGAGACCTAGTATTCTTGTTTGACTTAGTAAAAGTAATCTATTTTACATGGTATCAAGAGCAAGTTCTCAACCCTACCCTCTCCCCTTGTTTATCCTTTCCCTCTCCTACCCAAACCCATCACCCAGCTTCAACCTAGTGCTCACCCCTCCTTCCCTCCCCCGCTGCTTCTCCTCCTCTTTCTCCTTCTACTGATAGGATGAACAGTAGCACCACTGACACCACTATAGACTGCCCTTCCCTCGACTCTCCTCCCTCCCCACCCCTCTCCTCCCCTACCCGCCCCTCCATCGCTCCTTCCTGACCAAGGTCGAAGGTGCACATGAGCACTGCTTCATATCTGGTGTGCTAGCAGTGGTCGACCACCATCTTTGTAGCCACGATGCCATAAAGGCCTTCCTGAGGAGTTCCTCACCCCAACCCCTCTTCTTATGTACTAGTTCTTTGTTTTCAACTATATTGTATTGAAAAAAGAGAGAGATCAAAATATCCCATGATGAATTATAAAAAAGTAAAAAAATAAGGGGCATAACTTTTATTCTTTTTCCTCTCCATGTAGTTCTCTTAATCCATATGGTTGTGTGCTTTTCTTAAAAATTGGAAATTTTATGTTCTTTGTCCTATCGTGCCAATACTTCGATAGTTCTTTCTATTTTCCTACTAAGATCCAATTTGGTAGTGACACTCCTACTTCTATTGAGTTCCATTCTAGTAGTACTATTTTCTCCCTACCAAGTTCCATTATTGTAGTACTAGTCCTTCTTTTACCAAGTTTCTATTCAGTAGTATTTATGTTTTATTCTTTTGTACCGTACTACATTCTGGTACCATCACTTTCTATTTTGACTGTGCTATACTACAATACCTTTATCTTATATCTTTACCATGCTCAATATTTTGGTGTTTTTATTTTCATATCATAGGTGACACTGGCAAGCCAACACCTATCATTATCTATAATGATATGTCCCAAATTAATGCTATTAGATGCACTAATGACAACTTTTTGATTTGGATGAATGTTGTTTAAACATCCCTAGAATCACTAGGTAGACTCAAGTTTATCATTAAGGATGTCCCTGATGTGCCCGGAACCACCTAGTCTATATAAAACATCTAGTTTCTCTCTTGGCTCTATGGTTGTGTAGAGTTCAAAATTGCAGTCAAGTACATCTGGCATTGGTGTGCTAAAACAATGTGGGTCAAAATAATGCAATTCTTCACTCATTTGGACAACTATTGTGCATCTACAATGCCATGGACCAAATCTTCTCCAAGAAACAAGTGGATCATCCCCTATTAAAGTAATATGATACACTGAAGAACCTTTCAGACTAGCTGCATTTGTTCTTTCCAACGACCTCTACTGAGGTCACCAAAGTGAGGAAAGTCTCATCACTGAATGCTTCCTCAACAATCTTCATCCTCACTTTGATGCAGTCTAACATCTACTCATGATTGGTGCAACACTTCCATCTATGGACCAAGCATGTGCATGCTTGTCCCACTCTAAGATACTTGTTTCTTTCATCTCTCCCACTTCCACTTTTTAACCTCCATTGACAATGTCTACGGTGGACAAAGCCCATGCTCTTTGGAGACATCAATGCCCAAAATGAACTTCTTGGAGCAAGTTGAGCCACACTAAATACGTATGTCAATCAAAGCATGGTATACAAAATGCAATGTGAGAGGATGTGGTAGGGGTTCTACCCATGTTGCTCAAACACCTTCCCACATTGATCTAGCATCTTTCATGAAAGTTGGTCGTGCACCTCCTTCACTATAGGCATATTCTCAAACTTCTCATGTCTCATTATCCCATGAGGAGTACAAATGCTTATGCCAAAGTGTTCAATATTAAGGGGATTCTCCCCTCCACAATAGCATGAATGCATCTACCTCTGTTTATTGGCAGATCAAAGAGTTAGCTATTGTCGGTTCTTCTGCTCACCTAGCCACTTATTCTCAAGGTAACTTTGGGGCATCTATGCTTGATGCCAATTCTAACTGGACTATGGAATTAGGTGCATCACATCATATGACTGGTATGCCCCATCTTCTAACCAGATCTCATTCATTTATCCCTCACTCCTTTATCACCATGGCAGATGGGTTGGTTAAATGTGTAACTCAGAGTGTCACTACTCCTATCTTTTCTAAAATCAATTTGACTACTATGCACATTGTTCCAAACTTTTCAGATAATTTAATATCTATAAAAGAAATTGTTGATTCTCTATGATGTTTTTAACTTTTGGTTCATTTGGTTTCATTTTACATGATTGGATGAATTTACCAATGATTGGGTAGGGAGTACGCTCTAGTGATTTCTACTACTTCTCCTCCCCACTCTCCAACCTACGAAAAGACCTCCTTTCCTCCACGCCACTTCAACTGCATCTTCATAATGCCTATTCACCTTTAGACAAGCTTAAACTATTATGTAGTTCTTTATCTTCATGTTCCTCCATTTAGTGTAATGCATGTCATCGAGAAAAATACAATCATGTGTTCTTCCCACCCCATATTTGTAAACAATCATCTCGTATGTTTGATTTAGTTCATACTGATGTCTGTGGTCCATTTATAACTACTAGTTACAATGACTATATAAATTTTCTTACATTTGTGTATGATTTTCTAGAATGACATGGATTTAATTTTTTTGAACTCATGATGAAGTTTTTATATTAATTCTTGAATTTCACAAGTTGATTTTGGTTCAATTTTTAACATCTATTACGATTCTTCGAACCAATAATGCCCTTAAATATACTTAAAAGGTTGTCGCCTCTTTTTGCCATGATGTAGGGATGATTCATCAACAATTGTGAACATACTCTCCACAACAAAAGGTTATTAGCAAGCATAAAAATTGTCACTTAATTGACATTACACACTCTCTTCCCATTCATGTCAACCCACCTAAGCTATTTAACTCTAACATGGTCCTCATGGCTTGCTTTCTTATCAATCGGCAACCTTCCTATGTTCTCACGAAGTGTACTCCTTTTTCCAATTTTTACCCTCAATCCAGATTGTTCCCTCTACCACCTTGAGTTTATGTTGTCACCTTTGTTCATAATTTTGTTCCCAAGGTGTCATGCTTTCCCCTCGATCTATTCAAATGGTGTTTCTCATTTATCCTTTTTCTCAAAAAGGATACATATGTCTCGAATCTAGCTCTAGAAAAATCTATATCTCTATGGATGTAATCTTTCATGAGGATGAAATGTTCTTTTCATCATCCTTACCCCCTTAGATCATATTGATACCAAGGACTCATTTCCTAATCCATTTAACCCAGAAACACTACTGCCATATCCACCATCAACAACATCAAACGTGCACATATAAGATGAGTCACAGACTGCATCTGCATCACCATCTTCAGTTCCAGACCAATCCAATCTACCGGTGAAACTACACAAAGGTATACACTCTTCCACTCTAAAGTGTCCCATTTCTAATACTTGTTTTCTTACATGTATTTTTTCTTTTTCCTCATCCTTTACTACTGCCCTAGACACAACATATGTACCTAAGTTCCCAACAAATGCTCTGTGTCATCTTGGATGGAAAGCTTCCCTGATGGAAGAAATGTGAGAGCTCCAGGACAACAAGATATGGGATCTTATGACCCCACTAGTACGCAAGTATATCATAGGATGTAGTGGGTTTCACTGTAAAACATAAGATAGATGGATTGATTGAACCACTCAAGACGTGTGTGGTAACCAAAGGAGTTACTCAAACCTTTGGCATAGATTACTTTAAAACATTCTCTCTAGTGATAGTACTACCTCCATCCGCATACTTATCTCCCTTGTAGCTCACTGTGTCTGTGATGATCCACTTCAAGCTATTGTGTCACGATTAGAAATCACCCAATTTCCTGGAGGAGTAAAAAATAGCTGGTGGTAGCTTCCACCAACATCGAGGTAGAATATCAAGCTATGACTCAGCATACTATGATCTACAATGGGTTCGATCCATCTTGATTGAGTTTTTAATTCCTTTTTAAATTCCAACTACTTTATAATATGACAACCAGATGGTTATAGATGTAGCTAATAATCCAATCTTCCATGAATGAATTAAACACATTGAAGTTGACTACCATTTTGTGTGGTACCCAGTCATAGCCAAGAAGATAATCACTCCTCACACTGGGACATGTGATCAAGTTGTGGACATCCTAATCAAACATCTTCGTCTTGATTTATTCAAGTATATGGGTGTCAAGTTAGGAATTCACAATGTTTACCCTCTAACTTGAGGGGTGTGTTAGCATATTTAATTAGTTGGACTTAGGTCCATTGTATTTTCCCTTTTTTCCCCCATGTACTCTCTGTATCCTATATATAGAAGACCCAGTACTCTTATTTGTTTTATTGAAAGCAAGTTATTCTACACAAACAAATAGATTTAAAGAATAATGAATAATAATTTCTTATTATTCCAACATAAACAATTTTACTTTTAATCAGAGTAATATAATCTAGAAACCTAGAGACATGTTTAATGGAACTATTTATAAGTTGTGTTACTTATGTTTTAGTATGAAACACTTTTCTCCCCTTCAATTTGCTAAATTAGACATGAACTAGTGAAAAATAATAATTTAACTGGTAAACTTGATCAAAACCATCCATTAACCTTTGAATCAATTTCTTATAGAGTTGGTTTAAGATTGATATGCATTAATTCCCTTAGAAGATGACTAAAAGATAATACTACGTACTCATGGAACATCCTATTGCAGTTGACTTTGTGTTGCACTGGTTGACTTTAATTGCGTTCACGCCATATTTACATACCATTTGTTTTCTTGATTATATCTTTAAAACAAAATCAATTATGTGCATGTAAACAAGAATATTTTTAGAAATTGTGCTAACCTAGACTTGACCGATTTTTTGTTTAACAAATTATATTTCTTCTTAGAAATCATAAAAAATCCATAATGATCTAAATTGATGCTAATCCATACTTTGAAAGTTGTAGGATGACTTGCATGCATGTCACCTAAGACATATACCCTGTTGTAGAACATTAATGATGTCAGCTATAGTGTGTAATTCTTTAAAAAAATGTCAAAATGATTTTTATCTACAAATTTGCATTGACTACAGGTTATACAAATGCATGCTACTTATATAAAAAATGTGTTACTCTTTCCATGACTGTCGTATGCATCCTTATTTTTTTACATGTGGGAATAATTTATCCTTACCAAATTATGTAAACCATGTGTTTCGTGCATGATTGTATGTTTCCCTCTCATGTGTGGGTTTTTCCACCCTTGCTCAATGTGATTTTTTCCGAACTTGCTCAATGTGGTCTGGCATTCATATCCTCAACAAAAAAGCATCTTGATGACTAATTGATGTTGTACATTAAACTAGGTTTTCTATAGTTGAAAGTGTACCTAAAATTAACCCTAACCAGATGGTCCTAGCTGGGAGAGGTGATGGCGGCCCAGCGGTTGCGGTGGCCACTCTGGTGGTCGGAAGTCACCTTCCTTTGAGGCGCACCACACTCATATGCAACACACACTGACAAGAAACATTATGAACCATGGGAATGGTTCTAATGAGGCATCCTCAGACTGGACGTACAGATGGAGGATCAAGTGCAGATTCAATGGACCTCGATAATTTGGGCAACAAACCCAATCACCCATACACCACTGCGATCACTGGAGCAGACTCCAAGGTGCCTCTAGCCATCAAATGCATATCCCTAGATACGTTGAAGCCTTAGGATATCGTCGTTGATTGAAGTAGAGACATTCCTACCATCAATGTGGATCCTTCTAACATACATATGCTCCTAGAACCTTGGAAACATGTAGTGATCATCAAGGTCATTAGTCAACAAACTTCAGGCCCTTTGGAACCGTACTAAAATGTTCAGAGCGATTTATTTGGAGCTTGGCTACTATATCATCCAGCTTGCTAATCAAAACAACTTCATCAAAGCTATAATCGGTGGCCCCTAGATATTTTTTGGCAATTATCTCTCAATGCATTCGTGGATGCCAGGCTATAGACCCTCAAACCCTATCCCATGCAAATAGGTGGTTTGGACTAGGGTACCTGATCTCCCAGTTTACCTCTTCCATAATCAGCTACTGTCAAGCATCGGCGATCTAAAAGGCAATACGATCAAGATTGATGGCACTACTATAGCTAGTTGAAGGGGAAAATTTGCACGAGTCGTAGTTGAGGTGGATACCTCTAAACCACTCTTGCCTATAGTCATGATAAATGGCGAGAAATTCTGTGTTGAATATGAAAATATGCCTACTATATGTATGAAATGTGGATGTGTAGGTCATGTTGATAAAGATTACACCTTCATTCCATCTTTCACAATGCTAGGAGCATTTTCATCCACAACCCAGCCTATAGTAATTACTACACCTTACTGCCAGGCGATCCATGCCAGGAAACCTGAACGTAAGGAAGCTAGTAAGAAGGGCACACAACAAGGCAGAGATAAGACTACTACTCAGCCAAATGCCACACTCATGACCCAAGCTTCTAGGAAGCAAATGGAGCAAAGATGGGAGGTAGTGACAAACTGGAAGAATAAAAAGAAAGGCACAAAAAAGCATCCAACTACCCATAGTCAGCCAACGCCTAACAAAGTTCAACCCAGCCAGTCTCCTCAAGACAACCAAGATAATGAAGTGTTCCTTGTTGATGATGAGATGTCAAAAGGCCGAAAGGACATATTACCATTCCAGTTCAGTAGAAACATCCCTGGCACATAACTCAACACTCCAATATTCAATTGGAGAGACAATGGGAATGGAACCAATGGTGTTCTTCTATGCAATTGGTAGGTTGTTTACCAGCCCTTGCAGATCAGCCCAAGGATAGAACACAAAAAGGGCAAGATTTCACAAATCCTTGCACATGCAAATACCACCAAGTAGGAAAGGAGGATCCTACAATTTAATGAGAACAAGGCTATGGAGGATGACCAAGTCAACGAGAGTAGACAAGTAGTAGGGCTTTTGGCTGCGATCAACTAATACCATGATTTATCAATGGTGAAAATTCTTTGTTGGAATGTTTAAGGAGACAAATCGGATGATAAGATTCAGACTCTAAAAGAGTATGACTATGTACAAACTTCATATCCTAGCTCTGGTGGAAACTGAAAGATCTAGAGGGGGGGTCAATAGAGCTTTTTGGAGTTATAAATTCAATTAAAAAACAATTAAACACTTGGATAAGAAGTAGGAGGAAACAATGAAGACACAAGGTTGTAGAGTGGTTCCTACCTTAGAAATCTAAGGTAGTCAGTCCACTACCTGACTATTTCCAACCGCGATTTTGAAAATGATTTATTTTATTACCTCGCAAGGATGTTACATAAAATACAATCACCTTCCTACACCCTTGCAGTAGCCTTCACCTGAAGTAGCCTCAATCCCCCTAGAAGCAGCCTTCTGAAGTAACTCCAAGCTCACCCTTGAAGTAGCCTTCACCTAAAGTAGCTTCACCTTGAGGCAGCCTTGTGAAGTAACTCCAAGTCATCAGGAGCAGCCTTCACCACCTGAAGTAGCTCCACGAACCTCCTTCCAACAGCCTCCAACCTAGGAGTAGTCAAGGAGAACAATATAAAATAAAAGGAAAAAGATTGGAAGAAAGAAACAATGTTACCAATGAGTACATCTCTTTGATCCTATATCAAGCGTATTGATCTCCTATCCACTATAGATGAATGTGGTAGTGTGGTGTCTAGGAGATACTAGGATATAGGACACTAATGTAGAGCTCAAAGAAATAGATTGCAAATGTAGCTTGCTTGTTACTCACAAAGAATGAATCTCAAGTGTAATTGTATTCACAAGTGATAATTTGGGTGTCCTAAGGCCTATCCTATTTATAGGAATAGGTTACAAGTTCTTAGGGACATTCTAGATACTTTCTAGGGTGTTCTTATTGCTCAACTAGTCGTTAGGTGTCAACTAATTTCATTTCAACGGCTAGTTTTTTATTGCTGAAAAGTGTAGTCCAAAACTTCTCTCGGTCAAGAAGTTTGTCAACCGAGAATGTCTCGATCAAGATTTTTGTCAACCGAGTGAGAGGTTGAGATCAATGTGTTGTAATGTTCGATTCCAACTCCCAAGTACTTTGCTAACTCAGTCTAATGACTAGGAGGGTCTATTCTCAGTTGAGAACTTTGTCGACCGAGAGTGTCACGGTCGAAGATTTTGTCAACTGAGAAAGTCCCTGATTCAATGTATTGAGTCATCTACTAAGTATGTGCATCAATGTGTAATTGTTCTTATATCTTAGGGGAGGATCTATCTAAGTGTTGTGAATGGATAGGGAAGATAAAACACTTGATTTACATGATGTCTAAGTACTTGTACATTATATACTTGTACACGTTTTTACATTAAGTACAATCATGAAAATAAAAGCAATCTAAGCATGTTGATCTTCCAATTTTTGTAGATTTTCAGCTATCCACTTCCTTATTTGTTTTTCCCTAAAAGACTCAAATAACAAGTTAGATCCACAAGAATGAAATGTTTGTCATCATCAAAACAAAGGGTATAATAATGTCCAATTTAGCTAACAATCTCCCCATTTTGAAGATGACAAACATTCCTAAAATATAAATCAAGGGAATTTAAAAGGCATGAGTTTCATACCTTAGATTTACCTTTTGTAGATATTCTCTTGTTTATTCAAGAAGTGTGTGCTAGCTATTCCAAAGAGGTATGTACCATAGTATCCAACTCTTTAAGGAATATAGAAACAATTTATGTGAAACCAAGAGATTATGAGAATCATTTATTTTGATTTATATCATTTCTCCCCCTTTGTCATTTCAAAAATATAACCATATAACCAATTTCTCCCCCTGAATGGGATACTCCCCCGTAATTGTATACTATAACAAAAATGTCAAATTTAGCCATAATTCAAAAATCATGAGTTATTTATCAATCATTTGCAAGGTATGTTAAGCCCTGAAATGACATGAGAATCTTTTAGACTCATGAATATATTTTAATAGTTTCTCAACCATTTACAAGGGATGTTAAGCCCTGAAATGATATGAGATTCCTTTTAGGCTCATAGTAGGATCAATGACTTTATTTCTCAACCATTTACAAGGGATGTTAAGCCCAGAAATGATATGATATTCTTTTAAGCTCATAGTAAAATCAATAGATATATCTCTACCCAAATACAAGGGATGTTAAGACCTAATTTGTTTAGAGAATTCAATTAATAGTAAGATATACATCATATTCAAGAATGTTTTAGGTTCCAAGATTACTTTAAGAATACTAAGGTAATAACTAGATTTGAAGTTCAATTGAATAAGTAAAGTAATGAATCAAATTATTTTTAACATGATGAGCAAATATACTAAGGTTAAGTGCAGATAAATGATTTACAAATAAGCTTTTTGTCATGCTTATTTTAGGTCGACCATGACTTCGACCTGGGCGCCCCTTGGTCGAACTCTTTTTCGACCGAGAGGCAATTTTGTAGATATCCAATATATGCATTTTCATGAGTTATCCAATGAACCATTTCTAGAATATGACTTGATCTTGTTGTGTATGATCATTACTAGTTCTTCATTTTTCTCATATAGGAACTTGTGAATGTTGAATAATTTTAAGATAAAACCTTAAGATTAAATTTTCCTCTTAGAGCTTAAATTGTGTGAGCATGATTATCTTGTCATAATTCCTTAGAATGTTCAAACTATAAATTTTATCACAAAGTGGTGATGATTATATTTTAACTGAGTTCCTTGTATGATCACTTCTTTTGTTTTCAATATTAATGTTGAACAAAATCTCTTATGCCAATATTTTTGCCATTAGTATTTTTTTTAATAAAACCAATATTTTCTTCTTGTATGTTTGTTTGGAACAAGGTATAGAGTTTTTATGCACATATATCCTTCCTTTTGATTAGGGTTATTTGAATATTTAAAGCAATGTAATATATAAGGTTCATTACATACTTAAATGTTTTACAATTTTAAGTATCTTGAACAATTCTCTCAGAGTTTCCCTTGGTCGACAAAGTTCTCGACTGAGAGTTTCTCTGTCAAAGTATTTGTCATCCAGGTGTTTTTCAAGTTTTTGAAAGCTTAAGACAGTAACCCTCTCAGTCGAATATTTGCTCGACCAAAATTTTATCAGTCGACAATTTTCTCGACTAATAAAGTAATTGTTTCTCCTGAAAAATGCAAGTTTGAGACAGAAACATCTTTGGTCGAATATTTTCTCAACCGAAGAGTGTCTCGGTTGAAGTTATTATCGACCGAGATTATTTTTGTTTTTTTTTAGTAGATATTTTACAGATTACTTCCAATACAATTTTACAGAAATATGCAAATTAAAGCTTAGTTTAGTTGAGATAAGACATTTTGAATATCAAAGTAACGTTTTAGGTCAAATATCAACTAATCATATTCAAATATCTAAGTTTTAGGAACACAAACTAGATCAAAATCCTTTTTCTTGTATGGGCAAGAGAATGAATAATGTCTAAGACGTAAACAGTAATGACAACATATAGAATCAATTTCATTTCTCTTCTTAGCTAGATTGTCTTTAGGCACATACATAACTTTAGTCTTGGGCACTTGTGTCCTTCTCACTCTAGGTTTTTGATAGGATTTACCTTTGGACTTATAACCTAGTCCTCTCCTTCCAATCTGACCAGAAGAATCTTTTAGGATCTTATCAAGAATACCATTATTTTTCAAGCTACTAATTGCCTTTTGTAACTTAGCAATTTCATCCATTCTCCGGTGAACATCTAACTTAGCTTGCTCTAGATTACATAACTAACTATCTCTTTCTTTGTTAACAACATCATAATCTAAATGAGTACACAAGATAGGTTGTGTTTGAAGATCATTCAATTTTGCAAGTAGTTCAACCTTTTCTTCAGAAAGAAAATCATAGTTTGTTTCTAGAGTAAGCAACTTCATATTGCAGTCATTAAGAGATGATGTCAAGTTAGAATTTTTAGAAATGATACTTTCTTTTTTAGAAGAAAGATCATTTAATTGAGCATATAATTCCTCATTAGTTTTCGTAACTCTCTTTAGTTTCTTTTTACAATCAATATATTTATCATGCAATTCATTAATGCTATCAACTAACTCTTCTTTAGATAAATCAAAAAGAATTACCTCATCTTCTTCTTCATTTGTTGTAGCGATAAGGCACTCCACCTCTTCTTCTCCATCCTCACTATCATCACTTGAGTCATTCCATGCAGCTTTGTAGGCTTTTTCCTTTTGCTTATGAGATGATTTCTTTCCTTTATTGAGTTTGGGACAATCACTTTTTAAATGTCCCCTTTTACCGCATTTAAAGCACCTGGAGGAAGAAGAAACACTAGAAGTTTTGTTAGTTTTAAATATTCTATAATTCTTACCATTTACAATGAGAGTTTCTTCTTCATTATCTTCTTCACTTGTGTCATGACTAATTTTGATTGATGCCTTGAATGCAATGTCCTTTCTTTTCTCCCTTTTTTGTTCAGTTTCCAATCTTTCTTCTTCTTCAAGAGTGACCTCATGAGTCTCCAAGTTACCAATGAGTTGTTCCATCCTCAATCTTTTGATATCATTGGCTTCTTCAATAGACGTCACCTTTGGTTTGTACTTTGGTGGCAAACACCTAAGAATCTTGGATACTTGATCTTCTTCACTGATGAATTTTCCTAATGCACTCAAACCATTATTGATAGTAGAAAATCTTGCATACATTTCACTAATGGATTCATTTGGTTCCATACGAAATTGTTCAAACTTTTGTTTAAGCATAGTAATCTTAAAATTTTTAACTTGTACGGTTCCTTCATGTGTAATAGAAACTCTATGCCATATGTCATATGCAGTTTCACGTGAAGAAATTCTATTGAATTCACTTACCGATATAGAACAATATAAAATACTTACAGCCTTGGCATTAAGTTGAGCTTGTTTTACCGTATTGGCATCCCATATAATATACTCAATTTCCAGAAGCATGTATGGAGTAGACACCATCCTCCAAAGTTTCCAAATGATGCCTTGAAAATAAAATTACATCCTTCTCTTCCAATAGTCGTAATTTTCCATCAAACGGTGGTGGACGAGCTACGTAGGTTCCCTCCAAACTTCAGGTTGTCGATCACACCATCCCCCATGCTTCAAGACCTATTAAGGCTCCTTGAAGACCTTCTCTGATACCAATTGAAAGATCTAGAGGGGGGGTGAATAGAGCTTTTTGAGGTTTTAAAGTTAATTAAAAAACAATTAAACACTTGGAAAAGAAGTAGGAGGAAACAAGGAAGACACAAGGATGTAGAGTGGTTCTTACCTTAGAAATCTAAGATAGTCAGTCCACTACCCGATTGTTTCCAACCAGGATTTTGAAAGTGATTTATTTTATTACCTCGCCAGAATGTTACATAAAATACAATGACCTTCCTATACACTTGAAGTAGCCTTCACCTGAAGTAGCCTTCTGAAGTAACTCCAAGATCATCCTTGAAGTAGCCTTCACCTAAAGTAGCTTCACCTTGAGGCAGCCTTGTGAAGTAACTCCAAGTCATCAGGAGCAGCCTTCACCACCTAAAGTATCTCCACAAACCTCCTTCCAACAGCCTCCAACCTAGGAGTAGTCAAGGAGAACAATATAAAATAAAAGGAAAAAGATTGGAAGAAAGAAACAATGTTACCAATGAGTACAACACTTTGATCCTATATCAAGTTTATTGATCTCCTATCCACTATAGATGAACGTGGTAGTGTGATGGCTAGGAGATACTAGGCTATAGGACACTAATGTAGAGCTCAAAGAAACAGATTGCAAATGTAGCTTGCTTGTTGCTCACAAAGAATGAATCTCAAGTGTAATTATATGCACAAGTGATGATTTGGGTGTCCTAAGGCCTCTCCTATTTATAGGAATAGTTTACAAGTGCTTAGGGACATTTTCGATACTTTCTAGGGTGTTCTTAGTGCTCAACTAACCGTTAGGTGTCCACTAATGTCATTGCAACGGCTAGTTGTTTATTGCTGAAAAGTGCAGTCCAGAACTTCTCTCGGTTGAGAAGTTTGTCGACCGAGAAAGTCTCGATCGAGATTTTTGTCGACCGAGTGGGAGGTTGAGGTCAATGTGTTGTAATATTTGATTCCAACTCCCAACTACTTTGGTAATTCAGTCTAATGGATAGGAGGGTCTATTCTCAGTTGAGAACTTTGTTGACCGAGAGAGTCTCGGTCGAAGATTTTGTCGATCGAGAAAGTCCCTGATTCAATGTATTGAGTCATCTACTAAGTGTGTGTATCAATGTGTAATTGTGCTTATATCTTAGGGGAGGGTCTATCTAAGTTTTGTGAATGGATAGGGAAGATGGAATGCTTGATTTACATGATGTCTAAGTACTTGTACATTATATACTTGTACAAGTTTTTACATTAAGTACAATCATGAAAATAAAAGCAATCTAAGAATGTTGATCTTCCAATTTGTGTAGATTTTCATCTATCCACTTCCTTATTTTTTTTTCCCTAAAACACTCAAATATCAAGTTAAATCCACAAGAATGAAATGTTTGTCATCATCAAAACAAAGGGTATAATAATGTCCAATTTAGCCAACAGAAACAAGATGCAGCGATTCCGTTGCACTTAACATCAACCAGAAACTAGGATACTCCTCCTCTCATCGCGTGGAAGCTCTAGGGTTTTTAGGCAGCATATGGATTCTATGGGACTCTGCTCACTATGATGTAGAAATTCTAGTTAATCACAGACATCTGATTCACTGCAACATAAACTACAAGTGGTTCCTCATCGTTGTGTATGGTAGCCCTAATCCAAGTAAGAAACTCTTGCTTTGGAAGAGGCTACTTGAGATCTCTCACCATATATAGAATGCCAAGGTTGTGGTCGGAGATTTCAATACTATGTTGGACCCAACTAAAAACAAAGCAAGAAAATACTTTGACAAAAGAGTGTCTCGCATGTTCAGAGACACACTTTCAAACATCAATTTGATTGACATAAGGGCGAACGGCCACTTCTTCACCTTTAAAATACTTCATGTTTGTGAAAGTCTGGATCGAGTGATTGCAAATGACGCTTGGCTCCACATTGAGGGTGGGTTCACAGTATCAGTCATCTCTCAACTGTATTCCAACTACAACCCCATTCTCATCAGCAACAATGGTACCCGAAGAAAGGCCAAGAACAACTTCTTCTCCAAGGCAAATTGGAACCTGACACCAGAATTCCAATCGGACCTCCTACCACAATGGAATAATGAACTCTCATTTTATGAAGCCCTTCCACCATTTCAAGCTACAACTCTAACCTGGAAGGCACAATGACATAAAAAGAAGAATAAAGAGAAGCAAACCACCCTACAACAACTTGATAGAAGTTAGGTAGATGCTAACTCTATCCCGTCAGTTACTAACGAAATGAAAGTTATCTTGTTGCAAGAAAAGTATCATAGGATACTTATGCAATAAGAAGAAAATTGGCACCAGAAAGCACACATTCACTGGATCAAAGAGGGAGACTACAATACCCACTATTACCAGTCTTATGTCAAAGGCAAAAGATAAGAAAACAAGATCACCCGTCTCCAAAATGCAAATGGAGACTAGATCAAAGACCCAGGGGCCATTAAAGAAACCCTTCTCAACTATTTTCAGACTTTGACAACATCAAGATCAATGGCGCCACTATCCACAGCTGACATCATTAGCTACATAGGTGTTTTCCCAGGTATTAGCAACCAGATCAACTACTACCTGGCACGCATGTTAGGACATGATGAGGTCAAGCAAGTTGCATACTCCATGGCACCAAACAAAGCAACAGGACCAGATAGGATTCATGCAGAGCTCATTTAGTTGAATTGGACATAGGTCGGGCAATCAATGGTTTGCACGGTACAAAATGCATTCAACATTGTACGTATTGAGGCCAACATGGTAGACACATTTATGGTACTCATACCTAAAATCAGATAACCACAAAGATGTCCAGATTTCTGGCTGATCTCCTTGAATAATACATGTTTCAAGCTCATCTCTAAAGTGATATGGAGTGATTGAAGCCTCTTCTTCCCTCCTGGATTGTAGGGAGCCAATAAAGTTTCATTTCGGGCAGACACATAATGGACAATATTTGTAACATCCCTGACCTGGGTTATGCTTTAACCCTAGGTGTTTTGATTAATAAAGATGATTATATGCTTAATCTTATATTTTGAAAAGTGATTAGGTCTCAAGAGGAACCTATGTTTCAATTTTGGTCCTGTTTGAACAATGTTGAAGCAATGTTTGCTTATTTTGGACTAAAGTGCAAATTACCCAATTTGAGGGGTTAACTTGCAAATTGCACATGATAAGATGTTCCTCTGATGTTGATACATTACAAGAATGAATATGATGTAGTGGTATGGTTTCCACAAGCTTGGACACCAAGATTAAGCTTGTAAAGCAATCCTTGTGCATTAAAACCTAGTTTTGGAGTAAAGTGCAATTTACCCAAAATCCAGGGTTCAATATGCAAATTACCATTTCAATAAGGTCCTTAATGTTTCTTGGCATCATGTAGAGAAAATAAATTGAGAGGGGCATCTCATTTGAATTAAGATGGAGGAGAGAGAATCTTGATATTAAAATAATTAAGATTTAATCCTAATTGAAACCCTAATTCAATTTAGGGCAAAAATGAATAAAACTAATTGAAGGGCTTTCAACCAAAATGTTTTGGGTTGATTTTGAATAAGGATGGACGTTCCTTTTCCAAGATAAGGAACGAAAATATCTTAAGTAGGTGAAATTCCACTCACCTTATTATAAAGAAAAGTAATTTCCACTCACATATGGGATATTAATATAATAAGCATTAAGGTGCTTAATTTGCTTTTCTTTAAATTGAGGATAATGAAGGAGAAATAAAGGCAAATGGATATGCCTCGTATCCATGGAGTTGAGGGGGAAGAGTCGGCCATAATTTTTGGATTAATTGGATTTTTATAAGGCATATTCTCTCTCATCAATTTCTTTATAAAAGTGCCATTTCCAAGCCCAACCCAAGGCCTTTTTCGGATTTTCTTCTTCCCCTTACTTGAAAAACCGACCAAGGAGCTAGGGAGGAGCAGGGAGCACGTCCCCAACCTGTGGGTAAGCCCTTGACCTTCTTTCTCCTTGATTTCATGGTGGAAATCGAAAATAAATTATGGATTCCTTCTTATTTCGATCTCCTCTTCAACCCTAGCCATCTATTGCAATCAAAAGCTTGAGAACGAGCCTAGGGGGAGTTGCTAGAGCTTCATCCACCATTAATGGTGTGAGCTTGGATCTTTGGATCTCAATTGGAGGCGGGTTTTATAACTCAAACCCTTAATCATTGCTATTGCATCAATCATCTACGCTTTGTTGATTGTTTTCTTCAATTTGATACATACTTGTTTCTTTGCTGCAATTTCCATCAAGAACGGTTGCTGTTCTTGGTTGTTCGAAGGAAGGGGATGATGAAATCATCCTAGATTCTTATACAAAGAAAAGTACCAAGCCAAACGGTTTGGATAGCTATTCCAAATCGTTTTAATTTGATTGGCTATGCGGTTTCAGCAAACCGTTTAAAGGCAACCGTTTGGGAGAAAACGGTTTCAAGACCATTTGATATGGTTGACCAAGCGTTTACCGTTTGGGAATTGTGTTCCTAATTATGTATTATAATGACCCACAAAATTTTATGGGTTAACTCCAAAGGAATCGTAGGTTGATGGCCAATCAATTAGGAAAATTGAATTGAATTAAATGCTGATTTTCAACCTGATTAACTTGACCTGTTTGGGCAAACGGTTTTAAGACCATTTGCGTGAGTTGACAAAGCATTGACCGTTTGGGATTCCTGTTCACAATTATTTTGGTTGATGACCCTCCAAAATTGAGGGATTAACTCCCAAGGAATCGTGAGTTGAAGGCTAATCAATTAGGGAAACCTAATTGGATTAAGTGCTGATTATCAATCTGATATAATTGAACGTTTTGGGCAAACGGTCTCAAGACCGTTTTAGATGGTTGCCCAAGTGTTGAACGTTTGGTATTACTGTTCCTAATGATGTGTTCTAATGAATCACCAAATTTGATGGATTAACTCCCAAGGAATCGTGAGTGGAAGGCTATTCAATTGGGCAAACCCTAATTGAAAACAGTGTTGAAATTCCAATGAGTTAATTGGAGATTTTGGGTTGATTAGCCCAAACGGTTTCAAGACCGTTTGGAGATCACCCAAACGGTCTCAAGACCGTTTGGGGGTCACCCCAAGACCGTTTGGAGGTCTTGGGTCAAGTATAGTTGACCAATTAAAGGTCCAAAGGTACTAATCATATTGCAATGAAGTGCTGATTTGTTGATCAACTCGATAGACCAATCCTTGATGATTTTTCACTAGAATCCAAAAGATGGATGGGCCAAACGGTCACAAGACCATTTGGAGCTCATCCAAACGGTCTCAAGACCGTTTGGTGGTCACCCAAGACCGTTTTGAGGTCTAGGGTTGAGTATGGTTAGGTGTTTGAAGGCCTAAAGGTACCAAGTTGATCTGCAATAAATTGCTGAATCGGTGAGCACTTCAATGATCCAAACCCTACTTGGATGGCTTGGTTTTGAGTGATATGATGGAAAAACGGTCTCAAGACCGTTTGGAGGTCATCCAAACGACCTCAAGACCGTTTGGGGTCAGGTCATACCCAATTTGGATGATGGTTCAATGGTTTCAAAGTAACTAGTCTTACATTGATTAGTGTTGTTGAATCATCGATTCCAAACCCTAATTCAATTGAATCAAGCCCTAATTGATGACCAATTGAGGGTTAATTGAGGGTCAAATCAGTTGAAGGTTGACCTATTATACTCAATTGAAGTATGAGGGTAGGTCCAATTGATGATTGGTTCCATGAATCCAATGATTGAAGGAGTCAACATTGGAAATCCTAATTCAATTGGATGCTTTATGTAATGGAGGTCCAGTGTGATTGAATCTCTTAAGAATTAAGATGATGAATGACCCATTGATCCAATGATGATTAGTAATGATGAATGACCCATTGAAACCCTAATAGTACCTAAGTGATTAGTGTCAATTAAGGGATGAATCCCTAATTGTTTATAGGACCAATGACTTGATACATTATGTTAATCATAGTTGTATGCTTGTGATTGAAGGGTTGATGTGACCTAATCAAGTTGAGAAGTTGATAGCATGAATTCATACATGAATATGATTCATGTAGTGATTAAGGGTTATGATCCTTAAGCAAAGAGATCATGAAACCCTAAACATAAACATAATCGCTAATTGACAGGGTTATTGAACTCAACCCTAGTTGAGGGTGATTCCATGTAAAGCCATAGTTGAGGTGATTCCATGAGAAACCCTAGTTGAGGGTGATTCTATGTAAAACCCAAATTAAGGTTGAATACATGTGAAACCCCTAATTGAGATGATGGCAACCGTGGTAATGTAACACGGTCGTGGTGATTTCACTTTGCACGACCGTGCAAGGTAGCACGGCCGTGGTGGCTTCCCTTTGCACGACCGTTCTTGGTTGCACGGCCGTGGTACTCTATGCTTGACTTAGAGTTGTTTTGAAAAGGACCTGACATGGTCTTTTTGTTAATTCCTAACTTAAAGATGAGTCCATATCATTAAAGATAGTGGGACCATTCTTATGTGTAGCCTATGCACTTCAGGGTAAGAGTGATAGGTTAGTGGATGAAAGGATTAAGATGGGAAATACCTTAATCCAAGATAAGTTGATAACTTAAGAAAGCTGGGAGTGATGAGGAAAGTAATACATCAAGATATGAAAGACTTCACAGTTAGCATGTCAGAGTTGATATACTTTGATAATTATGAAATCCTAATATGAGATGGGAAAACCCTAACCCTAAATTGGGTAATGGGACATGAGAAACCCTAATGTGATGCGAATAGTAAGTCCTAACCCTATTGAGGGAAAAGTGGTGTTACTATTACATTACATGAGATAAAATGATTTTTTTGCCTAATGATAGGTGACAATATGTTGAATGGCACTGTGAGCCATATGATTAGATGTAGTCTAATGCGAGGTGACAAGATGCTTTATGGACATTATGAGCCATAAGAATAATTGTAACATAGTAAGAGGCACCAAGATGATTAATGATGGGTTAAAGGAATTTATATTCCATGATCTGTGTAATCAGGGTTGGTTACGGACCAATGCCTGGCAGTGTTATCAGGTTTTGTTAAGTCCAATACTTGGCAGAGGCTAAATGCCTGTAATCAGGTTTGGTTAAAGTCCAATACCTGGCAGAGGCTCAATGCCTGTAATTAGGAGTGGTTAGAGTCCACTACCTGGCTGTGTAATCAGGAGTGGTTAGAGTCCACTGCCTGGCTGTGTAATCAGGAGTGGTTAGAGTCCACTTCCTGGCTGTGTAATCAGGATTGGTAACGTCCAATGCCTGGCGGTGTAATCAGGTTTGGTTAAAGTCCAATACCTGGCAGAGGCTCAATGCCTGTAATCAGGGTTGGTTAAAGTCCAATGCCTGGCTGTGAAATCAGGGTTGGTTAAAGTCCAATTCCTGGCTGTGAAATCAGGGTTGGTTAAAGTCCAATGCCTAGCGGTGTAATCAGGTTTGGTTAAAGTCCAATACCTGGCAGAGGCTCAAATGCCTGTATAAGATGACATAGGATTGGTAATAACCCAATGCCTATATTAATGATATATGAGTACATGGTAGATGTATTTCCTTATTTGTGTAGCTGATTGGCTAAGGCCAACAAGTTGAGACAAGAATGTCTCATGGGTGACATATCAAGTTTATGAGTGTCACAAGAAAAGTGGTAACAATGCTCAGGAGATGAGCTAAGGGTTTAAATACCCAGAATCACATGGTTAGGGTATTGAAATTGTTAAAGAATGAGAATTGCCAGTGGTGAATTTAGGGATTAAGATCCCTACACTTTATGAAAAGAGTTTGGCTACGGG
The DNA here is from genome assembly GCA_963693085.1 of Alisma plantago-aquatica. Classification (NCBI taxonomy): domain Eukaryota; kingdom Viridiplantae; phylum Streptophyta; class Magnoliopsida; order Alismatales; family Alismataceae; genus Alisma; species Alisma plantago-aquatica. The sequence goes on along the minus strand of OY856413.1, from coordinate 464,478,022 downwards.
CCATGACTCCACAATGATAATGCCAGGTTTAGATATATGATCTAAGCTTGAAAAGAGTTAATGCAGTGGTAACGATTCTATAGTTGAATAGATGTTATACATGTTCTTCATATTCATTAAAGGATAAGTGACATATTGATCTATCATAAATAGTTGCAATGCTTTCAAAGTTGAGAATGCTTTAAACTGCTTATCATCTGCTCAGTTCCATATCTTTAACTGCAATAATAATGTTTTGGCGGAGAGTTATATCTCCCGTTGGGACAATTTACAATTGTCTCACCCCCATGGGATCCAACATTTTTAGGTGAACGCGGACAAAGAAGCAGAGACTCTTTTGTAGGAAAGGGAAAGCAACAGCTTGGACAGCAGTGAGATCTCAGGTGGAGACCCTGACTGTCAAGTCATATAGCTAGAAAGTCCTGTGTCGTATCTGTACTCTCGGGTCCTAGGAGTTGTGTTTTGATGGATCGATCTGAGATTTTAGCTTTAAGTCTCGAGGGTTTTATACTATTTGTGTACAGTTAAGACAGAGTAGTTGATGTTTGTATTCCTCGAGAAGCAAAAGTACATGAGATGTATATTTATGAACCAGGATGTAAAGTTTTACTTTGGTTCTAAATGAAAGAGTTTTCCTATAAATGGATCTCTTTGCAAAAGTTTTAAATTTTTACTGATTTTTGGTAATCCGCTGCAACTGATGATTACTTTCGCATGTTTTATTATTGTTAATGACGCTTGTTATCTTAACGATGGCTAGTGTCATTACAATTTAGTGGTATCAGAGCTCTAGGTTCGCTGAGTCTACAGAGACATAGGAATAAGGTATCAAGTCTGTTTTAAGTGTACTTCAGTATATCTTACAGTGTCTTCTGATATACAGAAGAAGATATATAACTTAAAGATGTCTGAAGGACATGAAGATTACGTTGTTGAGCGTGATGTTGCTCCACCAGTGGGAGGTGCAAGGGATCAGGTAAGGGATGAACCAGTGCCTGAAAATCCTCATGTTGATGAAAACATGAGAGGAAACCCAGATGTTCATAATCTTTTTGGGAAACTTATGACTACACTGAGGTATATAGCAGATCGGGTGCCAGTATCAACACCTAGGACACCAGTTCCCAATGAGGGATATGGGTCTGGTAAGGCCTTTGAATGACTACATCGTGTAGGAGCCATAGAATATGTTGGAACATCTGATCCAGCAGATGCTGATCTCTGGCTCACGGAGTTAGAAAAAGCCTTTAAGATCCTTGGTATCCCGGATACTAACAAAGTTAAACATGCTATGTACCTTCTGAAAGGTAGTGCTGGACATTGGTGGACTATAGAAGAGATAAAAAGGAATGACGAAGAGGTTGGATGGGAGGAATTCCGTCGAGAATTCATCAATAAGTATTTTCCAAGGACTTATTTAGATGAAAAGATCTCACAGTTTGAGAAAATTCGACAGGGAGCCATGTCAATAAGTGAATATGAGGTTAAGTTCATGGAACTTTTGCGATTTTGTCCTCAGATGGCTGCTACTGAGGAAGAAAAGATTCGACATTTTGAGAAAGGACTAAATGCTGAGATGTCCATTCCGGCATCTGCCCTAGAAAGTAGAGAGAGATTTGCCACATTTGTGGAATCAATTCGAAGGATAGAAGGGTTTATGATAAATAAACATGATACAGACCTTAAAAGAAAGTCTAAATAGTCACAAGGACAAGGAATTAGTGGTACTAAACAATCAAAGATTTCAGTAGTACCGACTCAAGTACAATATAGTGCACCTGAGCAGCAGTCACCTAAAAGGCTTCGAGCTTGCTATAGATGTGGACAGAGAGGACATCTGAGGTGGCAATGTCCAAATAGAAAGTGAGAGGTTACTCAACAGACAAGACACTAGATAACCTATAATAAGAAAAACTTATTAAGATATAACTTTTTATTTTGAGTTGCTGTTTGCTTTCGTTTATAAGAAAGGTGGTTGTTGTTTAGTTCATCTGCATAATCCTTTAAGGATGTGAGGACAAGGTATGTTATAAATGTGTACATGTTGAAGACACTAAACCCCTTTTTGTTATAAAAAAGGAGGATTTTTTATTTTGTTTTCCCTATTAGTTGTTATATAGGGAAGAAATGATGAGAACTAGAATTTGAATTTTGTTCAGTATTCTTTTAAATGCTCTATATTGATCTTACCTCTATGAAAGAGGAAGAGGTATAGAAGAGATGCCTGGATAAAATCCAGGGATGTTAAATCTTATGTTATGATAATATGAAAAGCAAGAAATATGATAGCATGTAATTGCATACTACTTGATCTCAGTACTTGTAAACCCTGATCAGGTATACAACTACTGATGATAAAGTGAGTATGGAAACTCTTAGATTGATATCTTTTTGATTGCCCTGATCAAGCAATCATTCTGATACAATCTAATGAGTATCATGAAATAAGAATTATGAAATGAATAAATGTATCATACCTTAAGTACAAGAAAGAAAGATCTGGTAGGAATTCAGATCAGTATGTGTATATGAGGAAGTAAAAGTATGACCCTCATATTATGAGAAAGAGAACAAGGGAAGTGATCCCTGTTCTATAAAGTTGTAAATATGATAAAAGAAAGATGAGAATATGATGTGTATTCAACACATGTGATTGATACCAAGGTAAGAGATTCTGGTATCTGAGAATTATCAGATGATTTAGATTGGCTACCTGGAGTGGTCAACTATGAAATCAGTATGATTATATAAAATGATAGGAACATCATGTGTTAGGGGTTTATGCTTTGCGTAAACATAACAACTAAATATGTCTTTAAGATAACTTCTCAATTGACTCTATGAGAATATTGTGTGAAGGAACTTTGCGCTGATCAAAGTTCTATGATGTTTCCATAACAATGAGGTGTTATGAAGAGACATGATGATATGATGAATGAATAATATATGTTTCCTTTATCTGGGATTTCGGGGACGAAATCCTTGTTAGGGGTTTAAAATTGGTAACATCCCTGACCTGGGTTATGTTTTAACCCTAGGTGTTTTGATTAATAAAGATGATTATATGCTTAATCTTATCTTTTGAAAAGTGATTAGGTCTAAAGAGGAACCTATGTTTCAATTTTGGTCCTGTTTGAACAATGTTGAAGCAATGTTTGCTTATTTTGGACTAAAGTGCAAATTACCCTATTTGAGGGGTTAACTTGCAAATTGCACATGATAAGATGTTTCTCTGATGTTGAGACATCATAAGAATGAATATGATGTAGTGGTATGGTTTCCACAAGCTTGGACACCAAGATTAAGCTTGTAAAGCAATCCTTGTGCATTAAAACCTAGTTTTGGAGTAAAGTGCAATTTACCCAAAATCCAGGGTTCAATATGCAAATTACCACTTCAATAAGGTCCTTAATGTTTCTCGGCATCATGTAGAGAAAATAAAATGAGAGGGGCATCTCATTTGAATTAAGATGGAGGAGAGAGAATCTTGATATTAAAATAATCAAGATTTAATCCTAATTGAAACCCTAATTCAATTTAGGGCAAAAATGAATAAAAATAATTGAAGGGCTTTCAACCAAAATGTTTTGGGTTTATGTTGAATAATGATGGACGTTCCTTTTTCAAGATAAGGAACGAAAATATCTTAAGTAGGTGAAATTCCACTCACCTTATTATAAAGAAAAGTAATTTCCACTCATATATGGGATATTAATATAATAAGCATTAAGGTGCTTAATTTGATTTTCTTTAAATTGAGGATAATGAAGGAGAAATAAAGGCAAAGGGATATGCCTCGTATCCATGCAGTTGAGGGGGAAGAGGCGGCCATAATTTTTGGATTAATTGGATTTTTATAAGGCATATTCTCTCTCATCAATTTCTTTATAAAAGTGCCATTTCCAAGCCCAAACCAAGGCCTTTTTCGGATTTTCTTCTTCCCCTTTGCTTGCAAAACCGACCAAGGAGCTAGGGAGGAGCAGGGAGCACGTCACCAACCTGTGGGTAAGCCCTTGACCTTCGTTCTCCTTGATTTCATGGTGGAAATCGAAAATAAATTATGGATTTCTTATTATTTCGATCTCCTCTTCAACACTAGCCAACTTTTGCAATCAAAAGCTTGAGAACGAGCCTAGGGGGAGTTGCTAGAGCTTCATCCACCATTAATGGCATGAGATTGGATCTTTGGATCTCAATTGGAGGCGGGTTTTATAACTCAAACCCTTAATCATTGCTATTACATCAATCATCTACGCTTTGTTGATTGTTTTCTTCAATTTGATACATACTTGTTTCTTTGCTGCAATTTCCATCAAGAACGGTTGCTGTTCTTGGTTGTTCGAAGGAAGTGGATGATGAAATAATCCTAGATGCTTATACAAAGAAAAGTACCAAGCCAAACGGTTTGGATAGCTATTCCAAATCATTTTAATTTGATTGGCTATGCGGTTTCAGCAAACCGTTTAAAGGCAAACGGTTTGAAACCGTTTGGGAGAAAACGGTTTGATGACCGTTTGAGATGGTTGACCAAGCGTTGACCGTTTGGGAATTTTGTTCCTAATTATGTATTCTAATGACCCACCAAATTTGAGGGGTTAACTCCAAAGGAATCGTAGGTTTAAGGCCAATCACTTAGGAAAATTGAATTGAATTAAATGCTGATTTTCAACCTGATTAACTTGACCTGTTTGGGAAAACGGTTTCAAGACCATTTGCGTGAGTTGACAAAGCATTGACCGTTTGGTATTCCTTTTCAAAATTATGTTGGTTGATGACCCTCCAAATTTGAGGGATTAACTCCCAAGGAATCGTGAGTTGAAGGCTAATCCATTAGGGAAACCTAATTGGATTAAGTGCTGATTATCAATCGGATATAATTGAACGTTTTGGGAAAACGGTCTCAAGACCGTTTGATATGGTTGACCAAGTGTTGACCGTTTGGGATTACTGTTCCTAATGATGTGGTATAATGACGCACCAAATGTTAGGGATTAACTCCCAAGGAATCGTGAGTTGAAGGCTATTCAATTGGGCAAACCCTAATTGAAAACAGTGCTGAAATTCCAATGAGTTAATTGGAGATTTTGGGTTGATTAGCCCAAACGGTTTCAAGACCGTTTGGGGATCACCCGAACGGTCTCAAGACCGTTTGGGGGTCACGCCAAGACCGTTTGGAGGTCTGGGGTCAAGTATAGTTGACCAATTAAAGGTCCAAAGGTACTAATCATATTGCAATGAAGTGTTGATTTGTTGATCAACTCGATAGACCAATCCATGATGATTTTTCACTAGAATCCAAAGTATGGATGGGCCAAATGATCTCAAGACCATTCGGAGCACATCCAAACGGTCTCAAGACCGTTTTGTGGTCACCCAAGACCGTTTGGAGGTCTAGGGTTGAGTATGGTTAGGTGTTTGAAGGCCTAAAGGTACCAAGTTGATCTGCAATAAATTGCTGAATTGGTGAGCACTTCAATGATCCAAACCCTACTTGGATGGCTTGGTTTTGAGTGATATGATGGGAAAACGGTCTCAAGACCGTTTGGAGGTCATCCAAACGACCTCAAGACCGTTTGGGGTCAGGTCATACCCAATTTGGATGATGGTTCAATGGTTTCAAAGTAACTAGTCTTACATTGATTAGTGTTGTTGAATCATCGATTCCAAACCCTAATTCAATTGAATCAAACCCTAATTGATGACCAATTGAAGGTTAATTGAGGGTCAAATCAGTTGAAGGTTGACCTATTATACTCAATTGAAGTATGAGGGTAGGTCCAATTGATGATTGGTTCCATGAATCCAATGATTGAAGGAATCAACATTGGAAATCCTAATTCAATTGGATGCTTTATGTAATGGAGGTCCAGTGTGATTGAATCTCTTAAGAATTAAGATGATGAATGACCCATTGATCCAATGATGATTAGTAATGATAATCAATGAAGGTACAAAGGTTGAAACCCTAATAGTACCTAAGTGATTAGTGTCAATTAAGGGATGAATCCCTAATTGTTTATAGGACCAATGACTTGATACACTATGTTAATCATAGTTGTATGCTTGTGATTGAAGGGTTGATGTGACCTAATCAAGTTGAGAAGTTGATAGCATGAATTCATACATGAATATGATTCATGTGGTGATTAAGGGTTATGATCCCTAAGCAAAGAGATCATGAAACCCTAAACATGAACATAATCCCTAATTGATAGGGTTATTGAACTCAACCCTAGTTGAGGGTGATTCCATGTGAAGCCCTAGTTGAGGTGATTCCATGAGAAACCCTAGTTGAGGTTGATTCTATGTAAAACCGAAATTAAGGTTGAATACATGTGAAACCCCTAATTGAGATGATGGCAACCGTGGTAATGTAACAAAGTCGTGGTGATTTTACTTTGCACGACCGTGCAAGGTAGCACGGCTGTGGTGGCTTCCCTTTGCATGGCCGTTCTTGGTTTCACAGCCGTGGTACTCTATGCTTGACTTAGAGTTGTTTTGAAAAGGACCTGACATGGTCTTTTTGTTAATTCCTAACTTAAAGATGAGTCCATATCATTAAAGATAGTGGGACCATTCTTATGTGTAGCCTATGCACTTCAGGGTAAGAGTGATAGGTTAGTGGATGAAAGGATTAAGATGGGAAATACCTTAATCCAAGATAAGTTGATAACTTAAGAAAGCTGGGAGTGATGAGGAAAGTAATACATCAAGATATGAAAGACTTCACAGTAAGCATGTCAGAGTTGATATACTTTGATAATTATGAAATCCTAATATGAGATGGGAAAACCCTAACCCTAAATTGGGTAATGGGACATGAGAAACCCTAATGTGATGTGAATAGTAAGTCCTAACCCTATTGAGGGAAAAGTGGTGTTACTATTACATTACATGAGATAAAATGATTTTGTTGCCTAATGATAGGTGACAATATGTTGAATGGCACTGTGAGCCATATGATTAGATGTTGTCTAATGAGAGGTGACAAGATGCTTTATGGACATTATGAGCCATAAGAATAATTGTAACATAGTAAGAGGCACCAAGATGATTAATGATGGGTTAAAGGAATTTATATTCCATGATATGTGTAATCAGGGTTGGTTACGGACCAATGTCTGGCAGTGTAATCAGGTTTGGTTAAGTCCAATACCTGGCAGAGGCTAAATGCCTGTAATCAAGTTTGGTTAAAGTCCAATACCTGGCAGAGGCTCAATGCCTGTAATTAGGAGTGGTTAGAGTTCACTGCCTGGCTGTATAATCAGGAGTGGTTAGAGTCCACTGCCTGGCTATGTAATCAGGAGTGGTTAGAGTCCACTGCCTGGCTGTGTAATCAGGATTGGTAACGTCCAATGCCTGGCGGTGTAATCAGGTTTGGTTAAAGTCCAATACCTGGCAGAGGCTCAATGCCTGTAATCAGGGTTGGTTAAAGTCCAATGCCTGGCTGTGAAATCAGGGTTGGTTAAAGTCCAATGCCTGGCTGTGAAATCAGGGTTGGTTAAAGTCCAATGCCTAGCGGTGTAATCAGGTTTGGTTAAAGTCCAATACCTGGAAGAGGCTCAAATGCCTGTACAAGATGACATAGGATTGGTAATAACCCAATGCCTATATTAATGATATATGAGTACATGGTAGATGTATTTCCTTATTTGTTTAGCCGATTGGCTAAGGCCAACAAGTTGAGACAAGAATGTCTCATGGGTGACATATCAAGTTTATGAGTGTCACAAGAAAAGTGGTAACAATACTCAGGAGATGAGCTAAGGGTTTAAATACCCATAATCACATGGTTAGGGTATTGAAATTGTTAAAGAATGAGAATTGCCAGTGGTGAATTGAGGGATTAAGATCCCTACACTTTATGAAAAGAGTATGGCTACGGGCCATGACTCCACAATGATAATGTCAGGTTTAGATATATGATCTAAGCTTGAAAAGAGTTAATGCAGTGGTAACGATTCTATAGTTGAATAGATGTTATACATGTTCTTCATATTCATTAAAGAATAAGTGACATATTGATCTATCATAAATAGTTTCAATGCTTTCAAAGTTGAGAATGCTTTAAACTGATTATCCTATGCTCAGTTCCATATCTTTAACTACAATAATAATGTTTTGGCAGAGAGTTATATCTCCCGCTGGGACAATTTACAATTGTCTCACCCCCGTGGGATCCAACATTTTTAGGTGAATGCAGACAAAGAAGCAGAGACTCTTTTGCAGGAAAGGGAAAGCAACACCTTGGACAACAGTGAGATCTTAGGTGGAGACCCTGACTGTCAAGTCATATAGCTAGAAAGTCCTATGTGTCGTCTCTGTACTCTCGGGTCCTAGGAGTTGTGTTTTGATGGATCAGTCTGAGATTTTAGCTTTAAGTCTCGAGGGTTTTATACTATTTGTGTACAGTTAAGACAGAGTAGTTGATGTTTGTATTCCTCGAGAAGCAAAAGTACATGAGATGTATATTTATGAACCAGGATGTAAAGTTTTACTTTGGTTCTAAATGAAAGAGTTTTCCTATGAATGGATCTCTTTGCAAAAGTTTTAAATTTTTACTGATTTTTGGTAATCCGCTGCAACTGATGATCGCTTCCGCATGTTTTATTATTGTTAATGACGTTTGTTATCTTAACGATGGCTGGTGTCGTTACAATATCTTAATAGTCCAAGAGATTATTCATTCAATGTGAAGCAAAGTATCAAGGAAGGCCCAAGTGTGCATTAAACTTGACTTCTCTAAAGCATTCGACAGAATACATTGACCCTTCACCCAGTACACACTCATTAAAGTAGGACTTCCTAACATATTAGTGAGTCTGATAATGGAAATTATTTTTAAAGGATCAACCTCCATTCTATGGGAGTGTGAACTACTGCCCGCCTTAAAATCTTCGAAGGGGGTTTGTCAAGGACATTCGATCAGGCCGTATGTATTCATACTTTGCATGGAACAACTGAGTCAAGTGATCACACATGAAATTCAGGCTGCCAACTGGAAGCCCATCACACTATCCAGACATGGAACCCCACGGAGCCATGTTTTCTTTGTTGAAGAAATCATGTTGATGGCTGAAGCATCAGGGCAACATGCTAGTTTCATTGAGAAAGTTCTAAAGAGTTTTTCTATAGTCTCAGGTCAAGAAGTCTCAAAGGAGAAAATGAAATGCTTTTTCTCCCATAACACTCCTCAAGATACTTGCTCAGTTTTCTACAACAAGCTGGGAATATCTCAAACTAATGACTTAGGCCAATACCTTGGAGTGCCCCTACTTCATAGTCGCCTCAATCAGATAACACATGAAAGTATTGTGGCAATAATACATTATAGGATGAATAGTTGGACAGCTCGCCAGTTATATCTAGCTGGGTGAATCACCCTTGATAAGTCGACACTACAAGCGATCCATGCATGTGCAATGCAGTCAGTCAAAATTTCTCTGGGAATTTGTGACAAAATCAATTGGCATGTGAAGAACTTTGTTTGGTCTGGTGGATGAGAAAATAAAATCTTTCCCTCGTCTCCTGGAAGAAGATAACCTCAGCTAAAGTGAGTGGATGACTGGGCCTGAAGTATGCGAGAAACCTAAATGTTTCTCTCATGCTAAAAAATGTCTGGAGCTACCTCAATAGACCTGATATGCTCTGGGTTAGAGTCATGAAGGAGAAGTACACAACTGAGGGACGCATGGTCAAGAAATCATCTTCTCCGATATGGTCATTTATTAAGAAGAACATGCCCCGAATCATAGAGGAATGTTCCAAAATAATTCATGCAGACACGTCTATCAATACCTGGTAGGACCACTAGATCACAGGCCTTCGGCCTCAAGACATTGACCCAACTTGTCAAGCCTCGCCTAATCTCGAGGACGTAACTATCAGCTCCATGGTTCTAAGCAATGGTGACTGGGACATCGACTTCATTAACACATACATGTCACCGGCAATATTTCATATTGTCTAAAATATCCCCCAGCCTGACCCAACCGCCAGACCTGACATGTGGGATTGGCCACATGAGGAGGACGGGGAGCTTAGCTCTAAGGCAGCCTATGGCTGGATCCGATGTGATAAAGAAGTAATTATGGATGGGAACTGGAAGACAATTTGGCAAGCTAAAGTTCCTGAAAGAATCAAAGTATTCATTCCCCTGGTTGCTCCAACACAAGGCCTTTCTGATCAACACAAAGAAGATCAGGAGACACATGGAGGTTGATGAGGCCTACCCAGCATGTCAGAATGCTACCAATTCCTTGCTACGCGGCGTAAGGGACTGCAGCGTGATCCAACTTATATGGAATGGACTTCTTATTAATGAGGGATTATTCGAGCTTGATGAGGACTCCTGGATTACCACAATTATCTCCAATGAACCCCTCCTACTAGTGGCGTGCTGGCACATACGACGGGTAAGGAATATAATGATCCATGATAGAAAATGCCCACATATAGCATCATGAATCACCTTCATCAAGGAAAGAACCAACACTATCATCACTGCTATGCTATAGATGGGTAGTATGCCTCTGGACAAAGCTTCCAATCACATAATTCAACTTCCCAATTTGAGATTCTTCGCCTTCTCAGATGTTGCATTCAAAGTTGATTCCAAAATGGCTAGTCTTAGAACTCATGTTGTTGACAGTTCAGGCAAATGCACCATGGGAGTTGGAACCCATATGCATGCCCAATCAGCGCTAGAGGTGGAGATATTTGGTATGAAGCAAGCCATACACCTTTGTCATAGCAGTGGACTTCTACTGGTCACCATACTCTCATATTCCCAAAGAGCCATCAAATTGGTGACAAGTAGTCTCCCCTTGGCACCAAGATTCCAACCAATTTGGAGATGATTTCATGATGTGTTGAGGAATACCCCTGGTATCTCATTTCAATTCATCCCCCATGATTTTAACACTATTTTGGATGCACTCTCAAAAAATCTCTTCTAACCTCTACTTCCTTTCAATTTGTAGCAACTAAGCCATTATGGCTAAATGTTGATGTCAATGTTGACTTTTCTAGTTGGCCTAATCTGGAGCTCTGGATGAATAATATATAAGCTCTAGGATTATCAAAATGAAAATTAAACTAGATTTTCTGGATTAATACAGTTGCATGTATACATATTAGTGTGGATTTTGTGATGTTTAATTAACTTATAACATACTTTAGATATTTGTTATAACTAGTACAAGGCATGAATCTTTATCCTTTTGACATTGGTGTTAGGCCCTGTCGATTTCTAGATTTTGTTTGTTTCACATTTCCATCCTAATCCTTTTTTTCCCCTTTGTTCATAAAAAAACAAGAAAATATCCAAATGAGTTTAATTACATTGAAAAAGTAGGCAGTCAGGTAACAAGTTGTGTTGCCAGTCTCTTTTGAATGATGAGCCCTATCCTCAGGAACAATTTATCCTCCAAGAGTCATGACATTGATGTGCATAACTTTTTCACCCTATTGAGAAGCTCCACAACCTGTGGCTAAGAATCTGAAAGTATTAAATAAAAAATATGAAAATGTTTTGAGTGTCAATACACACTTTCTCATGCTTAACCACTTTGACTAAGACATATTTCAGGGCCATCTATCCCATAGTAAAATCTCCACCTTTCATGTCCACCAATGAAAAAACTCCTGCTAAATCCACACATAGATGCTTCCTTCTATCCCAGTTAAAAATAACTTCTATTGGCCTAAGAGTCGATCTCCCCTCCCGTGTATTAGTCAAAAAATTCATGGGTACCTCTTCCTTACCGAAACTTCCCACATGTCTAAGTACGTCATAAAGAACATACCTAACAATATCATGCCTATACTTGAAACCCGACAGTTCCTTGCAATGAACTGCATGCTCTCTAAAGGAGTCCAAGAATGCCTAGCGACAAACAAGACATACTTCATCATCAAAAATAGGGGAATCATAAGATGTTATATGAGAATAGAACGTTACTCTATTGGAGACATATGTGGTCCAAGCCCATCAATAGGAGTATATTGACCATTATCTTATTGCAAACATTCAAAAATAGCTTTTTGTGTAACGATCATTGTCAAACTTAATATCTATGTCCTTAACAATTTTGCTAAAAAGGGAACTCGTCAAACATGTTGGGCTTTAGGCAGTCTGGAATCATTTTTACCAAAATAGCTAAGATCAAAAGATGGAATGGTGATACGAAGAGAATCCAAAGCGTAGTTGAAAATAGAGTTCATACCACATATTTCGCTGCCTCGTAAAATATGATCTTGGAGCAGCCAAGATTAAGCTCTAGAGGCCACAAAAAAGTATGAATATGACTCTATTTCCAAATAAAGTCCCATACCTCCGAGTCTAATGGGAAGTGAATCCACTCTCCATTGAAAGTCACCAAAGAAATCCCCCCCAGACATATCACAATATCCTCAATAGATTCCTGTAGCCCTTTGTCGAACCATTCTGCCACCTTCTTCAAGTGTACAGGTTTGCACATCCATAAACCAAACATTAACTTAGAGATTTCCATACAAGAATGAAGTAAAAGAAGCTTACTTTATAGATCATGCAACTGTGAAATAAGATGTATCAAGTCAATAGCCTTGATCGCCCTCTTCATGGCCAATTCCTCTATAATTTTTTTGTCCTTGTTGACTGTTCTTTCAAGCAACTTCATTCCTGATAAAGGCCTTCCAATGTCCTTTAGAAACAACCCCTTTTGAAGTATTCTACCATCACAAGTAGGCCAATAAATCTCTATTTTATGGATATTTAAATCAAAATCCAACATTGGATTTGTGCGTTGAATGATGTCAAGAACCATGGACACCTCCAATGTGACCCCTGTGATGATCCCACTGTCAAGATACCAAACATGAAGAATAATCTTGCAGTTGTCTCTAATCTCATGAATAAGTGGATGCAGTAAAAGGGAAAAAACAAGTGGCCCAAAGGGATCGCTTTGCTGCACTCCAGTGACTGATGAGATATAATTATCTCCAATATATGACCTAGCTACTTGATTATACAAATACTCCACCCACAAAGAAATAGACAAACACCTGGACTGCACCTAAGGGAGTAGCACTGATCTATCCACCAATTTTAAAGCATTTTAGAAATCAATTGTAAATATAGAGAGGGACCCATCTTCGTGCCACTCATTTAAAAATTTGTTGATGTTGTGTAAAATTTCCTCTGTTTAGCCAGATATACCAATCCCAAATTGAAAATCTTTGAGATAAGTCGTCATATTTGTTTCCACTGCTATCATGACAACTTTGGACACCAGACGCCTCCAAATCATACCTATTGTGACGAGGCATATCCTGTTGTCAGGATTAAGTAGAGGCATAACAGGAGAAGAAACTACAAATTTTTTCAAGCTTAATGGAAACCTCTCTCCCAATCATAAATTAAGTACTAGGGTGATGACATGTAAGATATCTTTGGTGACAATAGACCCCTCTCCATAGAGGGAATTTAAAATGTATTATTTTCACAACCAGTCTCATCCACACAAAGTCCCTTTAGGAAAAGACTTGATGCACTAGAGAATAGTGTCAACATCTTACAAGGGGGGCTTATGAAAAAAATTATCTAACATGCAAGAAGGTGGCTTGTGCATATGTTTATCCTCCAAAATCTTTATAGTATCCCCATTATATGGGGCTAACTCTGAACAACACAATACTTTCACAATTGGTGTAAAGTGGGCATCTGCGACATTTCAAAGTCTTTTCTAATATTAGGGTTTTCCTTTTCCTTCTCTCTAGATTTATCTCAGTCATGATCCGTACCCTCATGTATAGAAGAATTTTCTGTTTTGTTTTTTTTTTTTGGAAAATTTGGGTAAATATATCCCAAAACCCCAAAGGGGACAAAGTTACAAACCACACCCAAATGTGTGGTTACATCACTCTAGGAAATTGGTTACAAGAGATCCCAATTCCTAACTATAAGAGGTGGTACATCAAGACTAGTATTGAAATTGAAATGGAGCATCCTAATCGCGTGGGCAAGCTGATTGAAGATTTCAATGAAATCCGATGAGCCTCCATTATGCAGCCTCTTATTACGTTCAGTCCATATCATATGGACAACGCCAGTGATCGCCCAAAGCTCAATAGTTCTGATGTTCTTAGACCTTAGGCCAAGGTCTGATAGGCATGTGTGGAGAGAGAAAGAAGATCTAATATTTAGCTTTAGCTAAACTCAACCCCATATACACCTCCAAAATTTGCAACTATCAAAGAGATGACTAACGGAAATCGTTCCCAGTTGACATAGGAAACAAACTGGAATTGGAGAATCATTCCAAGAACTAATCCTTTCAAATGGTGGAAGGACATTCTTGAGTGCCCTAAATGTAGTAAAGCTCCATCTAGGATAATATTTACAGAGCCATAGGTTCTCAAAAGCTTTGTCATAGGGAAGCTTCTAGAAAACATTATCCCATAAGGTATTGTCGTCCACATAGGAGTATGAGGGCGATAAAAGTGTCATTCTTATGAGGCTTGTAGAAGCAGCCCTTACTCGGGTGGTGGGCAATGTCACACCATATCTTCTGGTCATCCATGTGCTCCAGATACTTTGGGAGTGAAGAAGTTTCTTGACGTAGCATAGGGTGTAATAGACGGCAAGATCGTCCAGCCTCTTAGAGACCAAGACCACCTTCATTGGTAGGGAAGGCTAACCTTGACCAATTGGAAGGGTGCAAGGAGCTACCCCATAAGAAGTCAAACATTAGGATTTCCATGCACCTAAGAATAGAGAAGGGAATTCCACCCATTTTCATCTAGTAACCAATCAGGCCCATTGCACAATATTTGATTAATATAAGATGACCAACCATAAAAATTTTGGAGCCCGACCATATTTGGACCAATCTCTCAACTTGTCCAAACATTAATGGAAGTGGCATCTTCTGAGGTTACCACCAGCCATAGGAAACCCAAGATACTTGGTAGGCCTAGTACCATGTTGCAGACCCATACAGTTAAGTAGAACCTCTTTGTGACGGCATGAAGAAAATAAGTAAAGATGAGTTTTATTTGGATTGCACTTCATACCAGAGACTGTGCCAAACTCATGTAGCAGGTGCTTCATATTAATTAGGTTGCGAGAGCGCCCTTCAGTGAAAATGAGTACATCATCGACAAAAAGAAGATGACTGAGAACTTTGTTCTTGTTGATAGGATAGCTTCTAATTAATGTTTTATTATGAGCATCATCAATGCATCTACTAAGACCTTCCATAGCTAAGACGAAGAGTAAGGGTGAAAGTGGATCGCCTTGTCAAAGGCCATTGGAGCTTTTAAAGAACCAACAGAAGAGCCATTCAGAAGGAGTGAAAATGAAGGTGTTTCCACACATTACTTCATGATAGATATTAGGTTCTCACAGGACCCAAGACCAATGAGACAATCCCAGAGATATGACCATCGAACTGAATCAAAAGCTTTGGTAACATCCAACTTGATACAAGCAATAGGTGGACTAATCTTCTGATTGAATTTTAATGTAAACTCAGCATCTAGAAGAGAGCAATCCTCAATGCTCCTGCCTTAAACAAAAACACCCAGGTAAGGTGAAATGATTGTAGGCAAAAGAGTGGCTAACCTTTGAGAGATAATTTTGGCGCTGATTTTGTATAGCATTGAGCAATAAGATATCAGCCTAAAGTCAGTAGGGGACGAGACAATATCTTTCTTAGGAATAAGTACTAGAAACACATGGTTAACTTGCCTAACCATGTGAACCCCTTCAAAAAACCATTGCACAGCCTTCAACAGGTCATCACAAATGAGATTCTAGTTTTCTCTAAAGAAGAAGCCATTGAAGCCGTCAGGACCTGGACTTTTGTTAGGACCTATGCTCCAAACAACATCACGAACCTCCTTAAGGTTAGGTACTGAGCATAGCTTCACATTATCATCATCAGTAACAATCGGTACCCATTCAGGAATACAAGAGTCGGAAGATGATTGTGGCTGATTATAAAGTTGTTCAAAGAAATGGGTGGTGTCATTAGCAATAGAATCATCATCTTGTAGAAGATTACCTTGAGAATCAAACAACTCAGTGGTTGTGTTAATAGCATCTCAGCGTTTGACAATGGTGTGGTATACCTTAGTATTCCTATCACCATTAGTAAGCCACTCCATTATGCTCCTTTGCCAGAAATATGATTCCTCAGCTTTGAGAAGGACATCAAGCTTCTTAAGGGTTACTTTCTCGGCGTCAATTAGCTCATGATCCAAGGGACTCCTTCTGAGTACAATCAAGATATCATTAAGCTCTAATCTTTCTTTAGAAATATGGTTTTTCATATTAACATATTGTTTTGACCATGATCACAGCTTCTCCTTTACATGTTTGAGTTTTTGGCTGAAATATAAAAGAGGGTTGCCGATGACTTTGATATCCCATGCTTTATTGATGACTTCTCTGCAGCCTTCCCATTTCATCTAGAAATTAAGAAACCTAAAGGGTTTTTTCTTAAAGATAATATTCCTCATGTTGACAATAAGGGCACAATGATCGGAATAGGAACAAGTGACGAATTTAGTTTTGGACCCCGGGAACTTAGACAACCAAGCATCATTAACAAAAGCTCAGTTAAGCTTGCATGCAACTCTTTTAGCAACTCCTTGTTTATTGTGTCAAGTGTATACCTCTTTCCCAATAGTAGGAAGTTCTGTAAGACCTGTGTTATCTAAAGCAGCATTGAAAGAACTAAGGATAGAAGAGGGAACTTCACGACCACCCACTTTCTCCTCCAATTTCCTAATGTTGATAAAGTCAACGAGGATAAGCCAGGCATCATCAATAGAAGAAGCCAATCTTTCTAACGTGTTCTATAAGATAGAGCGTTCAGCAACTGAGTTCCTTGTATAAATACCGTCTATTTCACCCCATGTAGAAAGAGAACTCAAAATACGACGTTATTGCAGGGACTTTCGATTACCATATGTTCGTTCTCGCATATTATTGGGCCTGAACATATATAACATGTAACTTAACAAACAACGGAGAAGAATCAACAATCTTACTCAAGCACTTTGTTCAAAACCTAAAAGAGAACGAAGACGACAACCATGAGAGGTACCTTTCATCATGAATGACTAAACTCTTGCCAGGTCTAGAATAAGGCTTCCCACCCTAAGACTATTACAGATTGACGGATGTCCTCGTACAATCTCTTCAATAAACGACATGGCACATACTCACATAGCAACAATACAAGTGGCGACCAGTTTCGTTTTTTTAGAGAACGGACGATTTTGCTGAATTCATGTCTGAGTTTTGTATGCATTATACATCCATATGATGTTTTGACAATCAATTAGCCAATTGACTTTTACAAGAAGGAAGAAAGGCATGTCGCTGGCGAGTCTCGCAAGGGACACTTCAGTTGGTAAGATGCCCATGGTTATCCTCAAACTCACGGCTTCCTATACAATGCATCTCACAACAGCATGCGAAGGCAGCGAAGCACAGCTTTTGACATGCAGGCGCCTTCGCCGAAATGCAGCTAAACTTTGCGTGTGCATGCGTGAATTGGTTACTGACCAACCACGTGACAAAATTTAGAGCTTCAAATACAAATGGACTTTCGCATGCGTGATTCGTTTTACATCCAAACACGCCTATGTTTCTTTTCCCAAAGGCGTACATCATCATCATTAATCATCATTACGCGACCAGTCTTTTTTTTTTCTCGTTCCTGCCAATGCAATGCAAGGGAGCAGCCTTTTGCCTTTCAAGTGCATGTTTAGTGTAGTGATTATATTACTAATCATACCTAGAGGTGTAAATGGTAATCTTGTATACTAAATCCAGTTTAGCCCGAGACCGGCTGAAGGAGGGGATTCAATCGGTTTTTCGTTTTTTTTTTTAAAGTTAAATAGACAAATTTCGTTATGGAGGAGCCATACCGCCTCTACATGAGGAGAAAAATAAATTAAAAGATCATACGAAGATCAAGAATAGATACAAACCACCACAAAAATTTATATCGGAATCTGATAAGGACAATGATGTATAAATCCCTCTTTTCCTTCGCTGGCTAAGCTATGAGCATTACCTTCAACATGAGTATGCATATGTGGTAAAGTACATGTACCAAATCGGTGCTCGAAAAGAATATTTTCTCCGCACTTGTTGCCATACAAACTCCACAACAAAATTGACCGAGAAAGAAAAATTTACCACGAGAAGAAAAAACAGCGTTGATTAACAGCGAGATAGACAAAACAAGAGAACAATCTAAACAGAAAGTCAGTAAAAGAGAACGGTGATAGGAAACTCGTTGCAGTCGGGCTCAACGACACGGAGGAAGAAAACTGCTGCCTCCAAAGATACCACGCCCACACACCTCCCGAGAAAAGACTATGTTGATGACGGGCGAGAAGAGGCCGAAGGGGAGTGGGGCACCGCTTTGCGGCGGCCAAACCTCCTCCCTCCAGCCAGCCGCCACCTAGCGGCGCTAGGGTGAGAGAGCCGCACGGCTGGGGAGTAAATAATTAACGGTTTTTCGTTTGATGTTATTGGGCGCACGGTTTCAGTCTAGGGAGATGAATCCGAGAGGATAGCCATGAAAAGGAAATTAGAATGTGCTATTGGAATTGCTGTGTACATGATTTGTTGTGTAGCATTTGTCGTACAATATAAGAGTCAATTTCTAAAAACTCCCTCACCTTCTTACAATTCCAAGAAAGTCTCTGACTTATCAGAAATTTCAAATCTCCCCCTATAGCATACCTCTTGCACCCAATTCTATACCAATGCATATACGGGGTATGAACCGACTTATAATATTGTACAGAGAAACTTTTCCTACAGTGTCAGACGTTGAAAGATCTTCAGACGTGAGAAAAGCGGAATTATATGCAAGTATCTATCATTAGTGACAAAAATCTTCCAGAATGTTAGAGATTTTATATTAAAATTTGTCACGGAATCGTTTATTATCTAAATCTTAACTCCAATTGCTATAAAGTCAATATCGATAGGACCTAGACATCTGTCTCTAACATGATATTAACAAGGTGGGAATGTGGAAGCATAAAGCTCTGTATACATAAACATATAACAAGATAACGACACTAACATAATATCAACATTCAACAAGATATATTAAGTTATATTATTTTATTATAAGGTTCAATTACATATTGAAGTGTCAAAATGTATAAGTCAGCTCATGTATACTAAGGATCTTACAACAAGTACACCTGGCATTGCTCACCAAGTTCATCAACTTCTAGCCATCTCTGAACCTATAAAATATCTGAAACAAGACGGGTCAACACAAGAGGTGTTGAATACAGGGCTAAAAGGTACGTATACATAAACTTTGCATAATTTAAAAAGAGTTGCAGAAGTAACGAATAAAATAAACAAGTTAAGTATTGAGCAAAATGAGAGCCCATGTTTTATATCATTTTATTCAAATTATACCAACAACATCACATATCATAAGGCCTTTTTGACTAACTTCTCATTGGAAGAGTCCATAAGGGTTCTCAAAGATTAGTTAACCCTTTTCTATGCAAGGGACCTCAACTCTTTCACCGAGAGCTAACCCTTTTATCGACATGGTCCTTCCTATATTGACAACTCAAGTAGGATGCCCAACCTCACATCCTTCACCTGAAAATACAGCCAGGTGCACAAGGTCTGTATAATGGAGTTTTTATATTGTGTTTATAAGTTATAAAACAAAGATACGAGACAAACATCCACTACAATACTAGAGTACTACATGACAATATTTGAGCAAGTAAACAAGCATACATATGTATCACATTTCAAGCAAGAAAGTCATAGTCATATAATTATTAAAGTTTGTATCTGATTTATAAATTTTACAACTTAACTTAGCCTTGACCATCTAGACACAAGCAACACCTGATTAAGCATAAAATTGCATGCATGTATTAGATTCTTATCATTAACCCTAACTAGTTCAATTATGATCTTAGTCAAGATAGGATTCAAGGTTGCTTACTAGAGCCTTTGATGATCTGTTACTGATATAGAGACCATTAAGAAGGCATGGTTCCTTTCATTTTTAATGATCATTTCAGTGTTTGAGTCACTTGCACTTTAGAGTCCAAAGACACATAATAGGGAAACCAAGTTCAAGGATAATCAAGACAACGTATCCTAGCATAACATATGATTTACATTAGGAAATTAATGATATAAGAAGCTCGTTCTAATATAGGTTGATGTGCCCTAGATTCCAGGCATCAAACAACCAACACTGGATATTAACATACCAGTCATACATGTAATCTTCAATATAATTTACATATTCCATTAAGGTTAAACATGAAAATATGGTGGGACATCCAAATCTAATGTATCATGAGGGATACAGAAATCCCCAATTTGAGAGAGGGAGACAAGGAACGCATATCCATATAAGAATTAAGGTACAAAACCACAATTGAATTCACATAGGTTCGATTAGGCACACTAGGTTTTCAAACATTGTCATAAAGCAAGAGGTTGATCATAAACAATAAGGCCAACAAAGACTCACTAGATCATTGATATGAAGGATCTAAAGTAGTTGGATGGCAAATTAGATCAAACACATCATTAGGACTACATTTATGCATTTAAGGTCACAAAGAACAAACATACTAAAAATGAGTTTAGGGTTGATGTTAGTGTCATATGGAAGCACAAGGTTACAGAATTTCAAGTTTAGGGTGAGGTGATATGCCATTTTGAAACATAATTAGCAATATAGGTCCAAGTCCATCATTAAGATACCAAACAAGTCACATATTTGCAAAAGAGTCATTCATGATAAAGAAAGGAAACTAGGGCTTCCACTATATCTAAAAACACTTAAATGTTACTTATTTGTTGGTTAGGAGGATATAGATGCATCAAATATTCAATATTTAGCATAGTCAAACATTTAACATGGTCAAACAAGGACAAAATCGTATTTTTAGAAAATAAGGAGAATCAAAAGAACATTTAAGGTCTGCAAGTTGGTCCCTGTTGTAGATCTCATCGAGACAATGAATTTGGTATATTAGATCATCTCATTTGGTTAAGGCATGTAGGAGATAAAAAATTTAGAAGTTATGCATGAAAATTATAGTAGAAGCAAGTCAAAGCATTACATTTATTCATGCATCGATCTTGTCCATTGAAGCGAGATGCAAGGCTCTATGGTTGTCACTGCCCAGATACAGAGTGTCCAGTGGGCCACAAAAATGGTTTGCCACTGACCCGCATGCAGAGGTGGGGAGTGCCTAGAGCAGGATCAGACATCTTGTGGTTGCTGGATCGAGGCCTGGAGACGCTCTTGGTCTGGCTTAGCGGTCATTGGTTGTATTCTCTAGGGTGTGTGGCCTTCATACACAATAGTGGTGACATAGTGAACATCTGTTGTCGGAGATGTGAGACCGGAGAGAAAGGTGGGGCTCAGGACCCTGTGAGTAGGCCGCCCACCACCGTGATGGTCTCGCGAACCCATTCTTATCCGTAGTTGGGCACGAGGGTGACTGAGGGGCAAAGCCCTAACCAAGAAACATGGTGGTGCCACCATGGTTGAGCCGAAGTAAGGAAATGAAGAAGGAAGTTCTCTAGGGCACAAGAGAGGGGGAAAATAAGAAAATGATCCAGAATGAAGAAATATGAAGGAATCACACAACGAGTTATGGAATGGGCTGATTGGAGGAGGCTCAAGCGGGTACAATGTAGCAAATACACAGTACAGACTGGAGGTAGGATACCACCTCCAACCATTTAATCAAGGGGACAAAATGTGTGGGGAAGTGTTACAACCCCAATTGTTGGGTTCATTTGGTGAGAAATGTAATTTCTCATATTAAAGATATTTGAACAAATAATGATATAATTTGTTTTGAATAAATGGATTTTGTTCACAATAGCCTTGATGGTTGTTTTGTGGGCTTTATTGGCTATTGGGCCCAATAACAAGGAAAGGATAAAAGAAACTCCATTAATTGAGTAAATAAGAAAATGGAGAAAAGAAAGGTGTAGAAACCTCTAGAAGGCAATGGAATATAATCCAAAGTGGTATTTCGTGCCTCTTGGGTTCCATGGGTTCCAAGGAGTCCAAAGTTGCAAAGAAAAAGCAATAACAAAGGAAAAGAACAATTAAATATTTCTTTATTAAGAAAGAAATTGAAAACAACGATAAAATGTGGAAAATAAGTGGAAAGAGGTATAATTGAGTTATCCTTGGTGGATTTTCATATCCAAAGGATTCCTAATGTTGAAAGGAATTCTAATAAGGAAAATAAAAAGAGAAATCCTCGAAAAGAGATATTTTATTAAAGAAATGAATAAGAAGAAAGAGAAAATAGATAAAAGATAAGTAAAAGGCTAAGGAATATTCCCAAGATGGGATTCTGAGCCATTAAGGTTCCTTGAGGTCCAAGGAGTCCAAGTTGCAATGATAATGCAGCAAGAGAGAGAAAAGATCAATTAAGTATTTCCTTATTAAAGGAAATATGAGATAATAATAATATTACAAAAAATATGTGGATATTTGGATAATGGATCCATCTTCGATAATATTTCAGTTTCACATGGTTTCTAATGATAAAAGGAACTCAAATGAAAAAAATAGAAAATTAAGAGAGAGAAAATATGCTTAAAATATGCTTTATTAAGAGATAACTTGCATTTAAAGAAACACATCTCATACTTTTGAGTTTGGGTCTCAAATTTGGTACCTACGTGGGTTAAGTCATCACAGACTATCCTCTAAAATTTGGGATTAAAAGGATAAATATTTTGAGAGATATTAATTTTACAAGTTTCCTAAAGTGTAAAGGATAACATTAAATGTAACAATTGATGTTCTAATACGAGGCTTGCTAGCCGTTGGATCTAGATCCAACGGTGGCTGCTCTTTGACTCAGATTAGAAAAATGAATAGTAAAAGGAAACTTGCAACTCAATTTTCTGGACGCACAAGGCATGTACGGATCTGGGGTTTTCTCCATTGGCTTCGGGAGGAGAAAAGAGTATGATGAATCCTAGTTTCCCCTATTTTCGTGCAAAATTGGAATTTACCCAACATCCCTTTTGAATCGGAACTCCAGGAGAATATGAGCTGGTACATTACCATACATCTCTATATAAGATCCTAGTTTTCTTGTGCTGGGAATCATACCGCAAAGAGTGAGATAGCCAATGCGTCTACCCCTGTGGGTGCCATAGACGAGGGGTCCAAAGGGCGGCAGCCCTATTTTTCTACTGTCGGCTGAGGCAATGTTCTTGCAGATATAAGGATCGATAGAGAGTGTCTTGTGGCCTCATGGCGGGTGCGCTGCACCATCTCTTGCGGGCTCTGCAGGAAGAGCGCGAGGGAGGGGTTGTCGCCAAGGTCAGGGCAGCACCTGTGAGAAACAGGGGACGACGTCCCTATCCGGGCAACACCTGCGAGAGGGAAAAGGTGGGGGAGAGCCTCCTCTTCATCGCGGTGGGTGGCTGGAATAGGGTGGGCTAGAGGGAACGACAGTAGGTGGCCAAGGCGGAGCGGGTGAGTTGGCTGTGCTCGCCAGACGGCAGCGCAGGCGGAAGCGTGAGCGCGACCGTGCTGGAGCAGGAAAGGGTTGGCGGGTCAGTAGGTCAAGAAGAAATCAGACCCCAGTGAAAGATCTACGAGCCAAGAAAAGTGATTTGCTACAAATAAAAAGACTAAAAAGGACATGTGGCATATTCTTATCGATCCAGGTAAGAAAATCTTACAAAAATCATAGCTAATGATTGGTAGATTGGAATGGTACATATAATACATGGGTTTTGCTTAGAAAAATAATAGGAATCCAAAATAAATACTATTATAGACTAGTTTTTCTTCTAGTTAGAAAAGTACACAAAGATAGTAACTTAAATACTTTAAGTGTAATCAAAACTCTAGATGTTGATTAGGGATGAGTTCAATTACTTAAGTTGGTATTATGAATCAACATTTATCCTTTGGGCATAAAATGGATAATATGAATCTGATTTGAGTTTAAAAACCCACGATTTTCTTAATTAGGGTTCTATGACTAAGAAAGTGAAATAATGGGCCTAAAAGCCCTAATGTTGAGTAATATGACTTTAATAAATTTAATTTTGAGAATATGAATATCATAAATAGAGACATATTAATCTGAAGTTTAATTAAGAAGCCTTGGAATAGATAACTTAAAGAGATGAAGTTTTAATATGTAAAAAGGATGTTTTAAAGTCTCATATGAGTGAAGATATACTTGAAAACCTAGAAACCATAATATAGGTGTTTATGACTTTAATAAGCTATGTTTTGAAATCTTATGTATAAGATGAAGTTAGAACTAATCGTAAGCCAGATTGGTAATAAAGAGGCCTAGTTTGGAACATGGAAACAGTGTTTTAGGGTTTAGTTGACCTAAAAGGTAAAGGTTAAGAGATGACTATAATGAACGTTAAGGAAAACCCTAATTCAACTTAGGCACACCATAGGAGGGAATTCCAATTCAATAAAGTAAGTGCATGATGAACATATGAGTAATTAGATTGCACATATTTTCCAGGTTTCTTGTTGTGCCTATTTGATTGGGGTGATTGGTTGCCTAGCTTGGTTGGCTGTTTGATTAATTGGATATTCTACTTACAATCCTTGGGACTTCTAAATCAGGTATGTGGTTAATTATGATTAATCGCATTATTTTTCCTGATGGTTTTCCAGATGGTTAATCGCATTGAATGCAACTTAACTGCTTGGATGTTCATACTTGCAAAATCATAAAGTCACTATGGCTATCACAAATATAAATACATGTGTATTCTCACACCTACATGCCACCCTGATGGAAGATGCCAAAAAGGTCAGGCCCAAGAGGGTAGACCAATGGGCACCATGAGAGGTGACCCCAGACACCAAGCTCGGGAATGAGAAGGTGGTCTATGTTGCATGACTATGGGGCACCATGAGAGGTGACCCCCAGGCACCAAGCTCGGGATTGAGAAGGTGGCCTTAAGTCAATGGCAAAAGAGAAACCCTAGAAAGGTATTCCAGGGTTAGGGAAAAAGTGGTGGAGAATGACACATTGAAAATGTAAATTGGTTTGCCAAATTACCATGATTGCGATAATTAAATTGTTAGCAATAATTGTGAAATTTTGGTTGTCCCCACATACCAGCATATTTCGATATGTTGACCGACATTTTGTTTGTCGGCGTTTTAGGTACAAGCTTGAAAAGGACAAACAGTAAAGTGGCATATGTGGAATTAAATAAGAGTTGAAGTACAAAGGAGGATTAGTTAGAATAGACTCCAGATGTGGATAGAAGTAGATATCCAAGTGTTTGAAAAAGGTATGCAAAGATTTATTTTATTACTGCCTTTCAGTATAGTTAGCAAAATTTGATAATTGTTATTGATTATTTTTTGAACCTTTGATCTTGTTAAGTGTTATAATAGCTTTGACCTCCTGGTCTCCCTTACTTGGGAGTTACCGAGAAGCGGGGTCATTACAGGAAGGATCTGATGACTGCCATTGATCAAAAAACAAAAAAGAGATTTCTTACTTGGCAAGTGGTGCCCCCTTGCTTGGTTACACATCCCAATGTGGGGACAATAAGCTAATAAACAAGGTAACTAGATTAAATTGATGATTAAAAGTGAGGTGATTCATGTTAGAGTGTCTATTTACTTAGTGTTTTAGTCTTTGACTAACATTCTATTTAATCTATTTGTTACATGGGCCCAACAGTCTATTGGCCCATTAAGGTTTTTCTGAGTGTTTGTATACTTCCCCTTATCCTATTTATAGGAAAGGGTGGTTTTCCTTTTTCTATCAAGCAATAATAAAAACCCTACAGGAAATGGGATCTTCCCCATCATATCTCGTTCTCCAAAACTCATACGATCATAGATTTGGACTCATAGCTTTGACTGAAATGATTCTTGCACTGTTAGATATATAATTGATCCCACTACAACATGAATAACATTAGAGAGTAAGAATGAAGAATTTCAATTTCAATAGAGAATTGGTGATATGTTAAAGCATGCTATGGTGTTCAATATTTCAAATTATTATAACAAATTTTAGAATTGGCCATGGAGGTGGCCAAATTGGACAATCCTAATACTCAATATATAAAATTCATATCAAATTGAGTAGGTTGAGTCTCAATTGGAGTGATAAGGTGCATAAAAATAGAGAGAGAAAGCCAGTTTATCACATCCTTCCCTCCTTAAAAGAAATTTCGTCCATGAAATTCATCCAAGATCATAGTCAACAATTAACGTTCATATTCATCGTGTTTAAGAAACTAAACCTAGGTATCAAGACATCCATCACTATGAGGTGCATACTTTAGTTGCCACTGTTAAGGGTTTACCCATCCCAATTATATACATACTAGTTGGTGTTTGTCATATCATGAAATCATCATGACATTACGGTCCCTTAATCCTTTATCCCTTTAGAATTAGGATTTTGTTCATGTATTCATATGAGCACAAGGTATTCTATCAAAATATATGTCATCAATTTTAAAATGGGAATGCCAGATTATTATGTCTCTCAATTAGGGTTATCTTTCCCCCATATATATCATCAACTTAAAATTTACATGCATGTATTAGTTTTCCCCCAAGGTTCTACCAACTATCCCCAATTATTTTCATAATTTCTCATTTTGGGTATGAAGTTAAGCATGTATTCATGATTATTCAAGCTAAGATCTCAAGTCACATCATATCAAGTTCCTGATTTCAAACCTACATCTTTCGTGTATGGTATGATTTGTATTAGGTCTATCTTGAAAGAGTGACTTGTCGTACATATTCAAGATTAACATAAGTGAGATTATTTCATGTATTATGCCTAAATTAAGGGACAACATTATCATTGACATCATGGTTTTGTATATATCACACTTTTATCTCAAGAGGTCTCCACAAGCTCGAGCACTCAATCTAAAGCCTATCTATGTACAACAAGACATTCTAATCACAAGAATTTACCCATAACAAAATTTCCACCAACTTTCAAAAACAAAGGTAGCAACTAGATTCCTTCACATAGAATCAATAACCTAAGTATGAGGCTCATCATGAAGATCACACATCACATATATCATCTTAGGGTCTTGGGACATATGCCTCACCTATTTAGAAAACATCATATATTCAATTTCCTCTTTCTCTAGGGTTAGATCTTTTCATAAGAAATCTAAGATTCAAAATTTTCAAGGAAACCATGCACTAGGTTTCTCATCTCATATACTTAGTACTAGTGTAGCTAGTGACTCATCGTCACACAATTCATCATTCATACGTTTCGGCATTTAAGAAGTTTTGGAAGATAGGTACTCTAAACTTCTCCCGTGTCATGTTGAACCATCTCAAGGGTTCGCCCTTTTCATGTGTCCCATTCTAGGTGTCCTTCTTTGTAAAGAAATTTAGGACCATGTTGGTCCTAAACCATAACTCACAAACCGTCTCAACATGTACAAGACTAGGCATAAGCAATTATGCCAACACACTAGCTATATTTAACACATCAACCAAGTCACATGTACCATACAAGGTGCTATATTTATATAGAGTTGGATGGGTAAACTCATTTCATATCATGAAAGCATACCTAACCCTTCCAAAAACAAACTCAAGTCATATAGAAAAGCTCATATCATCAACATCCACATCATTATCAACATCATAATCATCATCATCATTGTTACATCCTCGAAATTTATAGATTTAAAGTCTAAATCAAGTTATGGTGCTAAGATACATCTAGAATAATTAAGAGAATAATATGACCTTGGTTGATGAATTTGAACCCTAAACTCATATTAAGTCCTTAATTTAGGTAAATAATGTGCTTTTGAGCATATGTGTTCATATAAGGCTGATGTAAAGTGTAATGCTTATCAAATCCTTAAATTTGTAATTAGGAATGTAATTAAGCTTATGTAACCTTTGGAAGGCCCAAGATGTAATTCATGGGCCTTAGTGACTCATTCCAGCCCAACTGCTCTAATTAGGGTTTACAAATGAGTCCCTGGGATATGAAATCGAATAATTCCTATATTGTGACTATAATAAATATCTAAGATATTTTTAATCAGAATATAATTGATATATGAAGTAATATGAAAATTTCTAGATGATTCTAAGCTCTCTAATATTCTTTATAATTACTTGGATAATTATATAGTCAATACCTAGAGACTAAGTTTTATGGACCAAACCAACTTTACATGATCATATATGTGGTCGAGGTCTATATAATCATTATCTAGAGAGTGTCCCAAAGTTTGTGATTAAATAGAGCTATGATGAAGCCCATAAAAATAATACAAGGAATATGTTTTTTATTTAAAGAAAAGAAAAGAAAAACCCTGAATCAAGGAGTCCAGCCAGACTTGGTCCCAGATATGGGTGGCAGTAAGGGGTGGGATTGTCTCCCTGACCCATATGATTCATTGAATGTGGGGAAATAGAGTCCCGATACCTCTCAGGATCCTCCACGCCTCTCCAATCCACCTTATCTTGCGGTGATAATGCCATCGTATTTGGGAGAAAAATCCGAACCTAATGACACCTTCCATTGTCATTACCGTAGAGAGTTTTGATGATGCCCAATTTGTGAAAATATTTTGAATAGTTAGGGTAGACCGATTATCATCTCTCCCAAATCAAAACACATATATAAGGCATTGGGAATATTGGTTGTCACTGACATAGAATACTTTCCCATCCAATTGTCCCTGAGGTGCCCTAAAACCCAGCGTGAAGATCCACTAGAACTCTAGAGTTTCTGTAATGACCCTGACATGGGTTATGAGGTAACCCTATTTTTTGGCTATGTAAGTTGCTTAGAAATTTAATATAATACTCTAAGAATTTTTGTTATCATGTGACACACTTATGTTCCAAGTTTGGTCCTGATTGAATGTTGTTTGAGCAATGTTCCTTTATTTTGGACCAAAGTGCAATTTACTAAAGATCAGGGGCTATATTGCAAAATGTCACATATTGAACATGCCTTAAGTGTGTTAGCATCATAATAGATAGAATTATTCTAAGTGGTGGCTTTTGGAAAGCCTAAATTCCAAGTTTGAACTTGTTTGAATAATGCTAATACCTTGTGCACTAATTTCGGTACAAATAGCAATTTACCCAAAATATAGGGTTGATATGAAAATTACCACCTATAGAGTGTTCATACTTCCTCTATGTATCATTTAGAGGAAATAGAATGAATGATACACCATGTTTGAATCAATTGCGAGTGATGGTGATCTTGGTGATGAAATGACCAAGAAAAAGGGTTGAATATGAAACCCTAACTTGAGTTGTATCAAGTTGAAAAGCTTTTATATGAGTGCCTATCGGCCAAGGAGCCATAGGAGGAGTTTCATATCATTTTTTGGACTCTTGGAAAATCCAATGACGTGCAAAGCACCTCAAGGAGGTGAAGTGTATCAGTTTAAAACTTCCTTAGAAAAGTTGTATCAGGTTGTGAATAAAGTGGTGATTTAATTGATATATCTTATTCAAAGGGATAAGTAATGGATGAAATTTCATCACTCGATTATCCTCAAGTTTTTTTCATGTCAAGATAAATGTTAATTCATTCATGTACACGTGTCACCCATGCATGGACACGTGGAACCTAGTAGCTCAAATTGATGACACCTCATTTTCATACTTAGTCATGAACAACAAGTATATATACCCCTTCTTTTCACCCATTAGTGAAAATTTTCAAATCTTACCACCCTCATTCCCTAAGGTATCATGCATAGCGTCCTTGTATCATGTAGGAGTGAAGTAGTATCGTGCATAGGACCTTGGGTATCATCCATAGCAAGTTCATATCGGCCAAGTAAGGTGGTATCAACCTAGTAAGGTGTATTGGCCATAGTGGAGTGTTTTGACCACAAGTGAGGGGGATATCAGCCACAAGTGATGGCATATCGTGCATGAGTAGTGTGGTATCCTGCAAGGTGCTAAGGAGCAAGAAGGATCTCAATACATAACCTAAGGTGAGTCCATAATCATCTTCAACCTTGGATTGAAGCATGATTTTAGGGTTATGATCTTCCTTTCTTTTCTTCTTCACCAATTGCTTATCCTTGGTGATTCCTTGTATATGAAGGAGTTGTGAACAAGACTTGAACTTTTGATAAGTCATATTCAACCTTAGGAACGTGGAGCTTTGGAGCTTGGAGATTCAAAGTTGATCTTAAGGTGGGTTATATAACTTGAACTCTGTCATGTTATTATTCATCGCCA
Source organism: Alisma plantago-aquatica (assembly GCA_963693085.1). Classification (NCBI taxonomy): domain Eukaryota; kingdom Viridiplantae; phylum Streptophyta; class Magnoliopsida; order Alismatales; family Alismataceae; genus Alisma; species Alisma plantago-aquatica. The sequence goes on along the minus strand of OY856413.1, from coordinate 464,447,741 downwards.
AAATTGCTATACTTCATGATCTACTTTTAATTCCAAAATTTTCTGAAATAGTTGATGACATTATGAGTTCTAGTAGTTTCTTAGACCTGTTTACATGTGTGGGCTCTGATCTCCAAACCACGATATAAACACAATTTAAACTTAGCGGAAGCGATTCGATTAGCAGCGGAATACCAAAAATCAGCGGAAATTAAAACTTTTTGAGATAAAGCATTGAAACCATAAAACTTCCTTCATAAAAGGAGATAAACTGTTTACATCTCAGATAATTACTTCTTGAGTAATTATATACAACATGATACAAAATCTCAAGAACTCATAACCGAAATCTCAAACCAAAAGACTCCAAGACCTGAGAGTACAGAGGACACATAGGACTAACTCTAACTACACCACATGGCAGGCTAAATCACCACCTAAGATTTTACTGCTGCCCCTGGTGCTACTGCTGCTGCTGGGACTGGACACCTGTAGACCTGTTCCTCCGTCCTCGACGTCCACCTAAAAAGTTGAAGTCTACGGGGTGAGACAATTTTACATAATTGTCCCAGCAAGAGTTATAACTCTCCGCCAGAAGCTTTATTATAACACCTCAAAGAATAACATAAGCAGTAAAAGCTTCAAAGTATTCAACATCGGATATAATAGTAAGCATGAGTTCAACAATTATGAAACATGAAGACATTTGCACTATACAGTGTAACATCAATTAATCAACTCGTAGTTATCTCTAACAGGTATGCTACGCTGTGGATTATGTTTTTCAAACATTACTTTTATGCCCTGTGGAGATGAGGTTTACCACTCATACTCCAACCAATCACTGCTAAGTGCCTCGGTATCATACTAGGTCATCGAAAGAGCCGGATTCTCATGACCTTCACCTTCCTCAGTCAGTAATAGGATTACTTGTAGGACATCTCGTGCCTCTACTATAATAGCTTACCAGCGTAATCTGGTCCTTCGCTATTTTAGAGTTACAGTGGCGTTCTGTACTCTCTTCGTCATCAGGAGATTTCATGTTTATCTTCCACTGATACGGATATCTATGCTTTCTTCGTCATCAGGAGGTTTCATGTTTACCATCCACTGATACGGTATGGGATTGTAGTGAAGGATTGACAGATTACACATCTACATCAAACACCTACACTAGGATGTAAGGTTCTACACATCCATATACCCCACATACTCAAAAGTATGTGATCCAGGAGTTCCCTTAGGAAAACCTGTTTCACCATCATTTGGTCTCTGACAATGATGGATCTATGATCAGGGCTCTACATTGGACTTGATTAGTTAGGTACATTCAATATTCTTTTAACATCATACATTGTTCTTCAAATAATAACATTAGCATAACAGCTATGAAATGAGAATACTAAATGTAACAAGCCTAACCCTCATCAATCATCATTTCATAATACATTCATCACAAGTCATCTCTAAAGCATGACCTTGATGGTATTTATGGCTCTCACAGCCCATTTAATTCATAGGTTGCCATTGACAAGGCATCAAGATATTTTACTATTCATACAGCTAACAACATGCTTTCAATGAATATAGCATCATCATCCATACCTAGATATGATGATCTTCATATCAGAACCTGCAAGGTTAATTCAACTAATAAAAGCAATTCAAATCAAGAATTATACTTTCCACTCTTGCCATAAGAGCTAGGTTCCCTGATTCTCATCAATTAGGGTTTACTATTCACATTACATGCCATCACCCTAGAATTAGGGTTTATTACTCACATTATGGTAAAATGAACTCATAACATCATCATGTATGAGGAACATCATCAATGATGCTCTTAGATAAGATTAAGATTCATCAATTATCATAAATAGGGTTTTCATGATCTCACATAGGTGGATCATACCCTAATCATGTACATTCATATATATTGAAGGTATTTTACTTGGATTTTAACCATAATTGGGATTTTCTCTCTCCTCTTGCTCATAGGTGATGATTACATCCCTCTAGATTGGGTTAGGTCTAATCAACATTGATAAGCCTAGCCAAGTCATCACCATAGTAACCATTGGGGTTTGCATGATAAAAAGGGTTTACCTACTTGAATCCATAAAGGGTATTTTGGTAAAGTTCACCATTGATCATAACATGGGTTAATATACTAACCACTTGACCCTTAATGTCCCTAGGTATCATTAGGGTTTAGGTTGAACAACCATCAAACCATCTAAGCCTTCAAGGCATTAGGCAGACTTATCCTTAAAAGTCCCCAATAGGTTTCACACCTTCAACCTTCAAACGATCCTGAGATCGTTTAAGGTTGTAGACCGTTTAGCTTTGGTTGACTTCAAGACCATATGAAACTCAAGACCGTTTACCCTTAAACGATCTTGAGGTCATTTTCCCAAGATGGGGTGAAGACCGTTTAGTCATAGTTTGACTTCTGAAGTCGTTTGAGCTCATTCAGACCTGAAGTCGTTTGAACTCATTCGGTCCCGAAGTCGTATGAACTCATTCGGTCCTGAAGTCGTATGAACTAATTCGGTCCTGAATTCGTATGAACTCATTCGGTCCTGAAGTCATATGAACTCATTTGGTCCTGAAGTCGTATGGTCCTAAAAACTCAAGATCGCATGGACCTCTAAGGTGATTCAAAGGGTAAACTCGATTAGGGTTTCCTATGTTGAAGCCTTCAATTGGTCTCAAGCTTGCTAACCACTTATCAATTGAGACGATTAGGGTTAGCCTTAACCAATTGGTCACTCAATTGATCCTCAATTGATATCCAATCAGGGTTGGAGTTGGTTCAATTAAGGTCTATAAACATTCAACCATCAACACTCAACAATGAGAATCAAATCGAAGTTGATCCCATCAATTGACCTCCAATCGGGCTCAAACTTGGCCCAAACGGTCTTGGGATCATTTGGATAACCTCCAAACGGTCTTGAGACTGAATGCCCAATAAATCATCAAAATCTAAGTTGATTTGATAGGGGTTGAACCTTAATTAAGTCATAAATCAGCAATTTGATTATTTCAATAACCCACTGTAATTGGGCCCTCAATTGATCAAATTACCTTAAACCTAGACCTCCAAACGGTCTTGGGTTGACACCAAACGGTCTTGAGACCGTATGTATGAGTTCCAAACGGTCTTGAGACCGTTTGCCCATCCATCCTTTGGACTCTAGTGAAAATTCATCAAGGTCTGATCTATTGAGTTGATCATCACATCAATACTTAATTGCAATATGATTTGGTACCTTTGGACCTTCAATTGGTCAACTATACTTGACCCCAGACCTCTAAACGGTCTTGGGTGATCCCCAAACGGTCTTGAGACCGTTTGGATGATTCCCCAAACGGTCTTGAGATCGTTTGGGCTAATCAACCCAAAATCACTAATTAACTCATTGGAATTTCAGCACTGATTCCAATTAGGATTTGCCATATTAATCAACCTTCAACACATAACTCGTTTGGAATTAATCCATCAAATTTGGTGAGTCATTAATCAACATCATTATGAACAGTAATACCAAACGGTCAATGCTTGGTCAACCATCTTAAATGGTCTTGAGACCGTTTGCCCAAAAAGGGCAAATTAAACAGATTGAAAATCAGAACTTAATTCAATTGGATTTGCTAATTGATTTGCTTATATCTCACGATTCCTTTGGAGTTAACCCCTCAAATTTTGTGGGTGATTAACCTACATAATTATAAACAAGATTCCCATACGGTCGTCATTTGTCAATGCGATCAAATGGTCTTGAAGGCTGTTTGCCTTCATACGACCCTGAAACCGTTTGCCCACCAAACGGTTGTGTAAACCGTATGGGCAATTAGTGGAGGTCGTTTGGTAAAGTGGAAATCCGTGGATAAGCATAGGAATTAACGCCCTTATCTTCTACCTCAAGAACAGTAGCAGTTCTTCACGATTTTGCTTGCAACGATGCAAGGGAAGATAGGGAAGAATAAGAACTAGCAACTATATGCATAGAAAAAGATGTATAATCAAAGCATAAGGTTTAGAGTTATAAAACCCGCCTAAAGATTGTTCCTTGAGCTCCAAACTTTCAAGCTCCAAGCATTTAATGGCGTCTTTGAGCTCCACAGGTCGGCCAAGGTGTATTCTCCAAGGAAAGTTGAAAAGGAATGGCTAGAAAGATAAAGCTAGGTGAGCTAGCCATGAATTCAACCTTGAAAACGAGTTTCCTCCATGAATTCAAGCAAAAGGGATGATCCAAACTTACCTAGGACCCTTGGTCATCCTTCTCTGTTCCACAACTTAGCCTTAGTCGGTTTTGAGCAAGGGGAAAAGAAATGAAAAGAAGAGGATCGTTCCCTTGCTAAGTGGGGAAGGTAGTATATATACTTAGGTGAAATTTCAACATAAGAACATATGCTTTCCTCATTTCTCATCAAAGTCCTTCCTTTCTTCTTTGCACGTCCCCACATCTTATTTCTAAGGACAAACTCCTTCTAAGGTCAAGAATTGAAGGCAAAGAGGATCAACCCATCACTAAAGCATACACATAAAAGGGCTATTATACATACACCTTGATTATTCAATCACAAAGGTGTTCTTTATTATATGATTATTCAAATGAAGTGACCTTTTCATCATTTCTCTTCTAAATGATGCCAAGAGTCATAAAAGATATTTTAGATGATGTATTTTACAAGTTGCACCCCTCAAATTGGGTAAATTGCACTTTACACCAATTTAGGGGTTTCAAGTATAGGGGTTGCTTCCACAGCTGCACCTTGGCGCTCAAGCTTGGGAAATCCCTCAAACTTCATCATAAACATCCTCATGATGTCTCAACATCAGAGGAACATCTCAACATGTGCAATTTGCAAGTTAATCCCTTAACTGGGTAATTTGCACATAGATCCCTGTATTACAAAACAATGCTACAACTTTATATATAAAGGAGCAAAATTGAAATATATGTTTCTGAGGAACTTAATTACATGCCCAAAGTTAATCACAAGGATTTAATTACATATTTAGGCAAAACACCTAGGGTTAGTTCATAACCCATGTCAGGGATGTTACAAATTATCCACCCCTTACAAGGATTTCGTCCCCAAAATCGATAAAATGTATTAAGAGAAAAGGGCAGGGTATTTCCTTCTCATCTCATCCTCTAGTTCCCAAGTGGCTTCTTCAACACCACGGTGGTTCCAGAGGACTTTCACAAGGCTTAAATCTTTCTTCTTTAACTTTTTAATTCTGTTATCAAGGATTGACACTGCTCCTTCCTCATAAGATATATCATCATTCAATTCTACCTCCATAGGTTGTAGAACCGACTCAGTGTCTGGGTGACATTTCTTTAGCATAGAAATGTGAAACACAGGATGTAACCTCTGTAACTCTGGTGGCAACTCTAATTTATAGGCTACTTTTCCAATTCGTTCAATGATTGGATAAGGCCCCATAAATCTAGGAGCTAACTTCCCTTTCTTTCCAAAACGAAGGACTCCTTTCCAAGGCGAGACCTTGAGATACACTTTGTCTCCAACCTCGAACTCTAAGGGTCTACGACGCTTGTCAGCATAAGATTTCTGCCTATCTTGTGCAGTCTTAATCTATTGCTGTATTACCTTAATATTTTCTGTAGTTTGCTACACAAGATCAGGTCCTAACAACTGATGCTCACCAGTCTCATACCAACACAAGGGTGATCTACAACGTCTACTATACAAGGCTTCATAATGTGCCATATCAATACTATGCTGATAGCTATTGTTATAGGCAAACTCTATCAAGCTTAGGTGTAGATCCCAACTTTTGGTAAACTGGAGAACACATGTTCTCAACAGGTCTTCCAAGGTCTGTATGGTCCTTTCCGACTGTCCATCAATCTGTGGATGAAAGGCCGTACTAAACCTTAAATGGGTGCCTAAAGCATTATGAATTCGTTCCCAAAAATGACTTGTAAACTAGGGACCTCTGTCAGAAACTATAGTGATAGGAACTCCGTGCAAATGCACTATCTCTTGAACATACAACTGTGATAACCTTTCAGCAGAATAGGTTGTTTTGACAGGTAAGAAATGTGTTGTCTTAGTCAACCTATCTACAACTACCCAAATGGAATCATGTCCTTTGCTTGTCCTGGGTAGGCCAACAACAAAGTCCATGGTCACATGGTCCCATTTCCACTGTGGTATGGGTAAAGGTTGCATTGTTCCTGCAGGCTTCTGGTGTTCAACTTTAACTTGCTGACACACAGGACACCTCAGAACAAATTCTACAACATCCTTCTTCATTCCAGGCCACCAATATAGATCTTTTAAATTACGATACATCTTGGTGCTCCCTGGATGCATAGCATACATTTAAGAATGAGCTTCTTCCAGGACTAACTTCCTCAAGTTATCCACATCCGGCACTATCATCCTCCCATGATAACATGCTACATGATCATCTGAATCATGGAAACTATCTCGCTTCTCATTTCCATACTCTGATCTAATCTGCTGAACTACAACATCAACATGTTGTGCCTCCTTAATCTGCTCTCTTAGGGTAGGTTTAATATGCATCTCAGCCATCAACCCGGCTAACAATGACACCTTCAATTGTACATTGTCTTGCCTTAAAGAGATAAGCATATCTCTCTTAGAGCATACTAAAGAGTTTAGTTGTGCTCTATCCATGGTTGATGTTGCTGATTTCCTACTCAAGGCATCTGCAACAACATTGGCCTTCCCTGGATGGTAATCAATTGTACAATCGTAGTCCTTGATTAACTCCATCCAGCGACGTTGCCTCATGTTAAGCTCATGCTGAGAGAAGATATACTTAAGGTTCTTGTGATATGTGAAAATCTGGAATGTCTCTCCGTAGAGATAATGCCTCCAGATTTTCAATGCATGAACCACGGCAGCTAACTCTAGATCGTGTGTTGGATAATTCTCCTCGTCCTTCTTAAGCTGTCGGGAAGCAAAAGAAATCACTTGTTTATCCTGCGTCAACACACATCCAAGTCCATTCTTAGAGGCATCACAGAAGACTACATATCCTTTTCCTTGCTAAGGTAGCACAAGCACAGGTGCACTTGTCAACCTCTCCTGCAACAACTGAAAGGACTGTTGACACTTATCACTCCAAGAAAAAGGAGCATCTTTCCGGGTTAACTTGGTCAAAGGTAAGGCTATAGAGCTAAAGTTTTTAATAAACCTTCGACAGTAACCAACTAACCCCAAGAAGCTTCGAATCTCCGTCGGTGTATGCGGTTGTTCCCATTGTAGAACAGATTCTACCTTTGCAGGGTCAACACGAATCCCTGAGGCAGATATCACATGTCCAAGAAAAGATACCTCCGACAGCCAGAACTCACACTTGCTAAACTTAGCATACAGCTTATGTTCTCTTAGCAAGGTCAAAGCTTGGCGAAGATGCTGCTCATGCTGCTGAGCATCCTTACTATAGATCAGAATGTCATCTATGAAGACGACAAGACACTGATCAAGGAAGGGTCGAAAAACTCTATTCATGAGTTCCATAAATGCAGCTGGTGCATTGGTTAGTCCAAATGACATAACCATGAACTCATAGTGACCATATCTTGTCCTAAAAGCAGACTTGGATATGTCACTATCCTTAATGCAGAGTTGATGATATCCAGATCTCAAATCTATCTTTGAGAAGACTGTTGCACCACGCAACTGGTCAAAAAGATCATCAATCCTCGACAAAGGGTACTTGTTCTTTATGTTACTTTATTAAGTTGTTTGTAGTCAATGCACAACTACATTGACCCATCTTTCTTTTTAACAAACAAGACCGGAGCACCCCAAGGTGAAGTGCTCAGTCGGATAAAACCCTTCTCAAGTAACTCTTGAAGCTGTTTCTTGAGTTCTGCCATCTCGGCAGGCGCCATCCTATACGGTGTCTGGGCTATGGGTTTCGTATCTGGGACCAAATTGATCTTAAAATCAATCTCCCGAGGTGGTGGTATACTAGGAAGTTCTTCAGGAAACACATCCTCGAATTCCCTGACTATGGGAACTTCAGCAGGATTGGAACTTTCCTTGGTAACATCTACTACATGGGCCAAGAATGCATAACATCCTTGCCTCAACAACTTATCAGCAACCATAGCTGATACAAGACAAGTGGGCAGAATCTTTCTTTCACCTTGAAAGATCCATGTGTTGCCTTCATCAACAAACACATCCAACTTGGATTCACAATCCAAGACAACTCTATACCTTTCTAAGGTATCCATCCCGAGGATTATATCAAATCCTTGCATATCAAGTGGTATAAGATCCACTTGAATGCGATGATCAGAAAAGAAGAGGATGGAGGGAGAACATACCTCCTACAAAACGGCAGACCCACTCAACGGAGTCTCCAACAACAAACTATCTGCTCTATGACTAACCGTCATATTGCAGTTACGAATCACTCTCCGAGTGATAAAAGAGTGCGTAGCACCCGGGGCAATCAGAACAGATACAACACAGGATGTAGACATATCAGAATATAAAAGTTCCATCTGACCTGCCACTACCCGTGGATTGACCACTGCTTCAGGTGGGTTCATAGCATAAAACCTCGCTGTCGCCTGGGGTTGAGGTGGTGCTGATGATCCAGCTTTAGACGCTTGCCTCCGTCCTCGAGATGCTTCTTGAGGTTGTCTTCTCTGTGATCCCTATTGACTCTATCTCTGAGGTTGTGTCATACTGACAGGTCTAGATCGGTAGTCCTTCATCAAGTGTCCCACCTTCCCACAGTTGTAGCAACTTCTTTCCAGTTGTTGTGGTCTTGGTGGTCCAGTAACTGACATTGATGCAGAACTGTGAGTCTCTTGTTGAGGTAGGCTTCTTTCCCTGCCTCTACTTGGTGACCACTGAGTTTGGGAACTTGATCTGGGTGGTGGAGGGTTAGGTGCAGAGAATCTCGGTTTCTTGGAATCCCTAAATGAAGAACCCTAGAAATGTGGATATCTTTTATGGGTTTGCCTCTTCTCAACCACAGATCTCTCTATCCTTCAGACTGACTCAACAAAGGTAGAGAATCTCTCTCAGTTTTCTAAGGCAGACACAGGGGTTGATATATCAGCATTCAAACCCTTCTCGAATCACCTGATTCTTTCCTCTTCTGTGGAAGCCATGTGCGGACAGAACCGCAACAACTCCATGAACTTAGCTTCATACTCACTAATGTTCATCATGCCCTGCCTCAAAATCTCAAACTGAGAGATCTTCTCATCTAGGAAGGTCTTTGGAAAATATCTATTGATAAATTCCCGACGAAACTCTTCCCACAAGAACTCTATCCCAGGTCTCTTCTGCTCTTCCATGTTCCACTAGTGACCAGCACTGCCTTTGAGAAGATAGACAGCATGTCTAACCTTCTCAGCCTCCAGGATATTAAGAATCCTGAAAGCCTTCTCCAACTCTGTTAACCACAGATCAGCATCTACGGGGTCGGCAGTCCCAAAGTACTCGGTAGCTCCGACACGATGAAGTCACTCGAACGTCTTACCGATACCTTGTCCTTCAGGCTGGGCAGGTGCTCTAGGTGCAGGCATGGGCATCTTGTCAGTTATGTGTGTCATGGCAGTCATAAACTGCCCAAACATCATCTGAACTGTTGGGTTACCCATATCAGATGGGTCAAACTGGGGTGGCTCAGGTGCAGGCTGTTCTATTTCTGGAACCCTTACACCGCCTCGAGGTGCACTAGCACTACTCTCTGCCACGTACTCATCATGTGGCTCTGCCATCCTTATGTATCTTCTTCTCCTGAGGAGCAGAAGATTCTATTAGATAAGGAAGAGATACTAAGGATAGACTCGACATCCTAAGTCCTATGCCTCTGTAGACTCAGCGAACCTAGAGCTCTGATACCACTTAATTGTGGGCTCTGATCTCCAAACCACGATATAAACACAATTTAAACTTAGCAGAAGCGATTTGATTAGCAGCGGAATACCAAAAATCAGCGGAAATTAAAACTTTTTGAGATAAAGCATTGAAACCATAAAACTTCCTTCATAAAAGGAGATAAAGTGTTTACATCTCAGATAATTACTTCTTGAGTAATTATATACAACATGATACAAAATCTTAAGAACTCATAACCAAAATCTCAAACCAAAAGACTCCAAGACCTGAGAGTACAGAGGACACATAGGACTGACTCTAACTACACCACATGGCAGGCTAAATCTCCACCTGAGATTTTACTACTGCTGCCCCTGGTGCTGCTGCTGCTGGGACTGGTCACCTGTAGACCTGTTCCTCCGTCCTCGACGTCCACCTAAAAGTTGAAGTCTACGGGGTGAGACAATTTTACATAATTGTCCGAGCGAGAGTTATAACTCTCCGCCAGAAGCTTTATTATAACACCTCAAAGAATAACTTAAGCACTAAAAGCTTCAAAGTATTCAACATCGGATATAATAGTAAGCATGAGTTCAACAATTATGAAACATGAAGACATTTGCACTATACAGTGTAACATCAATCAATCAACTCGTAGTTATCTCTAACAGGTATGCTACGCTGTGGATTATTTGTTTCAAACATTACTCTTATGCCCTGTGGAGATGAGGTTTACCACTCATACTCCAACCAATCACTGCTAAGTGCCTCAGTATCATACTAGGTCATTGAAAGAGCCGGATTCTCATGACCTTCACCTTCCTCAGTCAGTAAGAGGATTACTTGTAGGACATCTCGTGCCTCTACTATAATAGCTTACCAGGGTAATCTGGTCCTTCACTATTTTAGAGTTACAGTGGCGTTCTGTACTCTCTTCGTCATCAGGAGATTTCATGTTTATCTTCCACTGATACAGATATATGTGCTTTCTTCGTCATCAGGAGGTTTCATGTTTACCATCAACTAATACGGTATGGGATTGTAGTGAAGGATTGACGTATTACACATCTACATCAAACACCTACACTAGGATGTAAGGTTCTACACATCCATATACCCCACATACTCAAAAGTATGTGATCCAGGAGTTCCCTTAGGAAAACCTGTTTCACCATCATTTGATCTCTGACAATGATGGATCTATGATCAGGGCTCTACATTACACTTGATTAGTTAGGTACATTCAATATTCTTTTAACATCATACATTGTTCTTCAAATAATAACATTAGCATAACAGCTATGAAATGAGAATACATTCATCACAAGCCTAACCCTCATCAATCAATATTTCTCAATACATTCATCACAAATCATCTCTAAAGCATGACCTTGATGGTATTTATGGCTCTCACAGCCCATTTAATTCATAGGTTGCCATTGACAAGGCATCAAGATATTTTACTATTCATAAAGCTAACAACATGCTTTCAATGAATATAGCATCATCATCCATACCTGGATATGATCATCTTCATATCAGAACCTGCAAGGTTAATTCAACTGATAAAAGCAATTCAAATCAAGAATTATACTTTCCACTCTTGCCATAAGAGCGAGGTTCCCTGATTCTCATCAATTAGGGTTTACTATTCACATTACATGCCATCACCCTAGAATTAGGGTTTATTATTCACATTATGGTAAAATGAACTCATAACATCATCATGTATGAGGAACATCATCAATGATGCTCTTAGATAAGATTAAGATTCATTAATTATCATAAATAGGGTTTTCATGATCTCACATAGGTGGATCATACCCTAATCATGTACATTCATATATATTGAAGGTATTTTACTTGGATTTTAACCATAATTGGGATTTTCTCTCTCCTCTTGCTCATAGGTGATGATTACATCCCTCTAGATTGGGTTAGGTCTAATCAACATTGATAAGCCTAGCCAAGTCATCACCATAGTAACCATTGGGGTTTGCATGATAAAAAGGGTTTACCTACTTGAATCCATAAAGGGTATTTTGGTAAAGTTCACCATTGATCATAACATGGGTTAATATACTAACCACTTGACCCTTAATGTCCCTAGGTATCATTAGGGTTTAGGTTGAACAACCATCAAACCATCTAAGCCTTCAAGGCATTAGGCAGACTTATCCTTAAAAGTCCCCAATAGGTTTCACACCTTCAACCTTCAAACGATCCTGAGATCGTTTAAGGTTGTAGACCGTTTAGATTTGGTTGACTTCAAGACCATATGACACTCAAGACCGTTTACCCTTAAACGATCTTGAGGTCGTTTGCCCAAGATAGGGTGAAGACCGTTTAGTCATAGTTTGACTTCTGAAGTCGTTTGAGCTCATTCAGACCTGAAGTCGTTTGAACTCATTCGGTCCCGAAGTCGTATGAACTCATTCGGTCCTGAAGTCGTATGAACTCATTCGGTCCTGAATTCGTATGAACTCATTCGGTCCTGAAGTCATATGAACTCATTCGGTCCTGAAGTCGTATGGTCCTAAGAACTCAAGATCGCATGGACCTCTAAGGTGATTCAAAGGGTAAACTCGATTAGGGTTTCCTATGTTGAAGCCTTCAATTGGTCTCAAGCTTGCTAACCACTTATCAATTGAGACAATTAGGGTTAGCCTTAACCAATTGGTCACTCAATTGATCCTCAATTGATATCCAATCAGGGTTGGAGTTGGTTCAATTAAGGTCTATAAACATTCAACCATCAACACTCAACAATGAGAATCAAATCGAAGTTGATCCCATCAATTGACCTCCAATCGGGCTCAAACTTGGCCCAAACGGTCTTGGGATCGTTTGGATAACCTCCAAACGGTCTTCAGACTGTTTGCCCATTAAATCATCAAAATCTAAGTTGATTTGATAGGGGTTGAACCTTAATTAAGTCATAAATCAGCAATTTGATTATTTCAATAACCCACTGTAATTAGGCCCTCAATTGATCAAATTACCTTAAACCTAGACCTCCAAACGGTCTTGGGTTGACACCAAACGGTCTTGAGACCATTTGGATGAGTTCCAAATGGTCTTGAGACCGTTTGCCCATCCATCCTTTGGACTCTAGTGAAAATTCATCAAGGTCTGATCTATTGAGTTGATCATCACATCAATACTTAATTGCAATATGATTTGGTACCTTTGGACCTTCAATTGGTCAACTATACTTGACCCCAGACCTCTAAACGGTCTTGGGTGATCCCCAAACGGTCTTGAGACCGTTTGGGCTAATCAACCCAAAATCACTAATTAACTCATTGGAATTTCAGCACTGATTCCAATTAGGATTTGCCCTATTAATCAACCTTCAACTCATAACTCGTTTGGAATTAATCCATCAAATTCGGTGAGTCATTAATCAACATAATTATGAACAGTAATCCCAAATGGTCAACACTTGGTCAACCATCTTAAATGGTCTTGAGACCGTTTGCCCAAAAAGGGCAAATTAAACAGATTGAAAATCAGAACTTAATTCAATTGGATTTGCTAATTGATTTGCTTATATCTCACGATTACTTTGGAGTTAACCTCTCAAATTTTGTGGGTGATTAACCTACATAATTATAAACACGATTCCCATACGATCGTTGTTTGGTCAACGCGATCAAATGGTCTTGAAGGCCGTTTGCCTTCATACGACCCTGAAACCGTTTGCCCACCAAACGGTTGTGTAAACCGTATGGGCAATTAGTGGAGGTCGTTTGGTAAAGTGGAAATCCGTGGATAAGCATAGGAATTAACGCCCTTATTATCTACCTCAAGAACAGTATCAGTTCTTCACGATTTTGCTTGCAAGGATGCAAGGGAAGATAGGGAAGAAGAAGAACTAGCAACTATATGCATAGAAAAAGATGTATAATCAAAGCATAAGATTTAGAGTTATAAAACCCGCCTAAAGATTGTTCCTTGAGCTCCAAAATTTCAAGCTCCAAGCCTTTAATGGCGTATTTGAGCTCCATAGGTTGGCCAAGGTGTATTCTCCAAGGAAAGTTGAAAAGGAATGGCTAGAAAGATAAAGCTAGGTGAGCTAGCCATGAATTCAACCTTGAAAATGAGTTTCCTCCATGAATTCAAGCAAAAGGGATGATCCAAACTTACCTAGGACCCTTGGTCGTCCTTCTCTATTCCAGAGCTTAGCCTTAGTCAGTTTTGAGCAAGGGGAAAAGAAATGAAAAGAAGAGGATCGTTCCCTTGCTAAGTGGGGAAGGTAGTATATATACTTAGGTGAAATTTCAACATAAGAACATATGCTTTCCTCATTTCTCATCTAAGTCCTTCCTTTCTTCTTTGCACGTCCCCAAATCTTATTTCTAAGGACAAACTCCTTCTAAGGTCAAGAATTGAAGGCAAAGAGGATCAACCCATCACTAAAGCATACACATAAAAGGGCTATTATACATACACCTTGATTATTCAATCACAAAGGTGTTCTTTATTATATGATTATTCAAATGAAGTGAAATTTTCATCATTTCTCTTCTAAATGATGCCAAGAGTCATAAAAGATATTTTAGATGATGTATTTTACAAGTTGCACCCCTCAAATTGGGTAAATTGCACTTTACACCAATTTAGGGTTTTCAAGTACAGGGGTTGCTTCCACAGCTGCACCTTGGTGCTCAAGCTTGGGAAATCCCTCAAACTTCATCATAAACATCCTCATGATGTCTCAACATCAGAGGAACATCTCAACATGTGCAATTTGCAAGTTAATCCCTTAACTAGGTAATTTGCACATAGATCCCTGTATTACAAAACAATGCTACAACTTTATATATAAAGGAGCAAAATTGAAATATATGTTCTGAGGAACTTAATTACATGCCCAAAGTTAATCACAAGGATTTAATTACATATTTAGGAAAAACACCTAGGGTTAGTTCATAACCCAGGTCAGGGATGTTACAACATGAACTATAACAGTTAGAATAAAGTTTTAGAGCTTGAAGAAGATGGTATCATCTTATAAAGTGATATCGGGGTCAAGCACACAAGCAAGCACCTCTAACCCGATATGGTGATGCACCTACTTCACTAAAACGATATGGATATGATTTAATAGTTTCTTGTACGATATGGTGGTGTAGTATACACCTCTTGAACGATATGAGGTCAAGAAAACACCTCAAAAATTATATTGGGCTAAGCACACACCTCTTTGCCTGATATGGTGTGAAGCACACACACCTCTTTGCCCGATATGGTGTGAAGCACACATACACCTCTAAAGTGATATGGTGAGCTAGCACACACCTCTTTTCATGATATGGTGTGAAGCAAGAACACACCTCTTTTCCTGATATGGTGTGAAGCACACACACACCTCTCTGCCCGATATGGTGTGAAGCACACACACACCTCTCTGCCCGATATGGTGTGAAGAACACACACACCTCTCTGCCCGATATGATGTGAAGCACACACATCTCTCTGCCGGATATGGTGTGAAGCAGACACACACCTCTCTACCCGAAATGGTGTGAAGAACTCACACACCTCTCTGCCCGATATAGTGTGAAGCAAGCATACACCTCTTGCCCAATATGGTAAGCATACATACACCTCTAAAGTGATATGGGTAGCAAGCATAAACCTCTAAATTGATATTGGGTTAAGCATACACCTCTTAGACGATATGGTGTTGAGAAAATATCTCTAAAATGATGTGGTGGGTAACCCAATACACTAGATGACAAAAGTGGTAAGGTGGTTAATACCCTAGAACATGTGATGGACAATACACTAAAGTATGGTGTGGCCAATATCTTCATGTGAGGTGAGGATGTCACAGTCATATATGGTGAAGATGATACACCATATGATTGGTAAGGATGATACCTTGATGGGTAAGGGTATGAGGGATATGATGATGTCTAGCTCAATATACACCTAAACCAATACATGTGTTCAACTTGACATACATCATTCAATCTAATGCACCTTGTAAAGGTTGTTGGCTAAATTGGACATTATCAAAATCCATTTTTTTTGATGCTGACAAACATTTCTTTCTTGTGGTTTTAACTTGATATTTGAATGTTTCAAGGACAAGCATATAAGGTGGTGGATAGCGAAGACTTGGAAGATCAATTTGCTAAAATTGCTTAATTTTCATGATTGTAATCAATGTAAAAACTTGTACAACTTTATAATGTACAAGTACTTAGATATCATGTAAAATCAAGAATTTATATCTTCCTATCCACTCACAACACTTAGATAGGTCACCCCCCTTGAGAGTGTCACAAGTGCACATTGATACACACACTCAGTAAATGAATACATTAAACCAGGGATGTTCTCGATCGACAAAAACTTCAACCGAGACACTCTCGTTCGACAAACTCCTTGACTGAGAACAGACCCTCCTAGCTGTCAGAATGAGTTAGAAAAGTAGTTGGGAGTTGAGTTGAACGTTTCAATACACTTACTCCAGACTTAATCTCGGTCAAAAAATTCCTCAACCGAGAGGCACTCGGTCGACAAACTTCTCGACCGAGAAAGTTTCTGTTTGCACTTTTTAGGATTAATTAACTAGTTGTTACAAATGCAATTCATGGACGCTTAACGGCTAGTTGAGCACTAAGAACACCCTAGAAGGTGTCTAGAACGTCCCCAAGCATTAGCAAACCACTCCTATAAATAGGACAGCCATAGGACACCTCAAAACACAACTTGCATACACAATTACACTTGAGTTTCAATCCTTGTGAGCAAACAAGTTGAGCTACACTTGCAATATGTTTTCCTTGAGCTCTACATTAGTGTCCTATAGGATGATATCTCCTATCCACTATACATCCACATCCATCCACTTTGGTTAGGAGATCAAACGCTTGATATAGGATCAAAGTGTTGTACTCAATTGGTATTGTTGTTTTATTCTTCGAATCTTGTTCCTTCTATTGTATTTGGTTTTCCTTTGCTACTCCTAGGTTGGAGGCTGCAGAAAGGAGGTTGTTGGAGCTTCTTCGGTGGTGAAGGTAGCTCGGTTAAGAGACATGAATCTCTTAGACATGATTAATCACTCTTCAAATCATAAGACAGGACAGCTGATGGCGGGAGCTAGTTTGAAAGGGGGGAAGGCGACAGGTGTGGCGACAGTGGAGGAGAACCAGGACGGCCGATGGCGACAGTCTTCCGGTCGAATCCCAGTGGCGCGCACCGTCCCTTCTTCAGAAGGCTCAGGCAGAGGAGGAAGATCATCTGTTGAGGTAATGGAAAAGGCGTCCCAGGATATACGACGAGGCAATTCATCAGTCGAAGCCCTAGGAGGTCCCTGCCCTAATTGTCCTCATCCTGTTCCGGTGGCTTCGCAGCCAATTCCAGATCTGGTCATACCTCGTGCAAAAGCTGAGACGGTGAATGTCAGGGTAGCGAATGTTGTGAAGACTTGGAAGGATTTGTTTGCGAATCAAACACAAAATGAATACACTGCGCTTCAGTTTGTTCAGCCGGAGATTGTTGATGGCGAACTGAGGTACAAAAGGGAGAAAGGTGTCGAGATTGCGAAGAAATGGAACAACACGGCTGTTGGATATGTCGTAGGGTTGAAGCCGCATTGGCCTACTCTTGTTAGACATTTTGAAACGGTATGGAAGCCTAAGAGTTCTTTTGAAGTCATTCCTAGGAACAAATGCTTCTTCATTGTCAAATTCAAGGAGGCTGATGATCTGAAAATAGTGGTGGAGGGGGGTCCATGGTATGTCGGAGGCAAGCCTTTGCTTCTGGAAAAATGGGAGATAGGTGAGCCGCTTGAGAAACTTAAATTGAAAGAAATTCCAATATGGATTCGTTTTCCTAATCTTCCGCTGGAGTTTTGGGATCATGATATGCTGAGTTTGTTGGGGAGCTACATTGGAAAACCGCTTTGCGCTGATTTTGCTACTAAGTCGATGACGAGACTGGACTTTGCTCGCATCCAAATTCTTATCTCTTTTGAATGCAAGTTTCCAAGTGAAGTTTTTCTGAGAAGTGACGAAGGGCATAAAGATGTCATTCAAGTTTCATATGAATGGGTGCCAGATCTTTGTTCTAAATGTAACTTCTTCGGGCATGATCATGGTAGCTGTGTTCTAGCCGACGCTAAAAAGATTTGGATACCGATCGATAATACCAATAAGGTGAATAGAGAGAAGGTAATTTCTGATAGGCAGAGTGAAGGTGTCCTGGTTGCTGCAACTAAAAGTATTCCAGGTGGTAGTGTGAATGAGAAAGGGCTATCTAAACCTAGCTGCAATCAAGTCCAAAATAAGCCTAAAAATTTACCTGTTCAAGCTCAGGTGGAACAAGGGCGAGTCCTGGGTACGGAAGTTGTAGATAGGGAGATCTCGGAGCATGGGAATTTACAGATAGATAGTCAGATAATGAAGAAGGGGGAACTAAATAAAGAGCTATGTCAGGATTCTTCGTCTACCTCTATGAATAATATGGTTGATCAAGTCGATGGTTTTACCACACCTCAGTATGAAGTGCCAGAAAGGATGAAGAATGTTATTGATAGTAAGCTCCATTTGAAGAAGCGTATGATGGATAGTGAAGGGTTTTGTTCTGTTTCTGGAAAGAATCATGCTCCTTGTAGGAAGGATAATAAAAATCTGACTACTACCAAGAAAATAGTTGAAGATGTATCGACTAACATGTTTGAAATCCTTGATGACTTGTCAGAAGAAAACTTTGAAGCTACTGAGGTTGGCAGGGCTCCAACCAAAGATCATCCTAATGGGTGAAAAATTGGGGGTGTTCTCCTGGAATGTCTGAGGTCTAAATAGATATGGGCACCAGGAGAAAATTAGAGAGGCTATTTGTAAATATGATATGCCTGTAAATATTCTCTTAGAAACCAAAATAAGACATAAGAAGATTAACAAAATTCTGTATAGAATATGGGGGGATAAGGGGTGGTGTTCTAATCATAATGTGCATCCTCTTGGAAGGATTATAATTCTTTGGGATGATAAGGTGGTGAAGATTAGTAAAGTTCTGGAGACGGATCAATTGATTCATTGCAAAGTAGATTACGAAGATTCTATTTTCTTCTTGACTGCTGTCTATGGGCAGAATGATGAGAAAAGAAGAGGTGAACTCTGGGATTCTATTCTTAAGATCCATTCGAGGTTGACAGGTCCTTGGCTGCTAGTTGGCGATTTTAATGCTATATGGTTTTCTCATGAAAGGAAAGGCAGGGGGTTCTATTCTTTGAAAGCTATGGAAGGGTTCAATAACATCTTTGCCAATTCTGACCTTGTTGAATTAGAGCTTAAAGGTGCTATTTATACCTGGGATAACAGGCATGGAGGTGACCAATTCATTATGTCGAAAATTGACAGGGCTCTTTATAATCTTGAGTTTATGGATGAATTCAAAGATTGTTGGGGAGATATAAATAACACTATTCATAGTGATCATCGTCAGCTTATTATCAGGATGAATAAAACTGCTAAGACGAAGAAAGGCTACTTCAAATTTATCAATGCTTGGACAAGTCATCCCGTTTTTTCGAAGGTTGTGAAAGAAGCCTGGGAGGTAGAGTTGACTGGTAACCCTATGTTTAGAGTTACAAAAAAGCTTAAGAATGTGAGGGATAAGCTCATTAAGTGGAATAAGGAGACCTTTGGTAATATTAAATATTCAGCCAAAATCCTGGAATTTGAAGCTGTGGAAGCTACTGATGCGGCAGATAGAAGTTCTGAGGATAAAAATCTGAGAGACATAGCTCTCAATAAAAGCAAGGCTTCTAGAGAAGCAGCTGAACGTGAGTAATCATTTGCCAAACAATTGTCTCAGGTGAATTGGTTGAAACTTGGTGATAAAAACACTTCCTTTTTATATAATTCTATCAAGACTAGAGCAGCTAGAAATCGTATGAGATGTCTGAATATTGAAGGTTGTAAAACTTATGATGAAGTGAAGATTACTGATCATATTCACAAGTATTATAATGATATTTTTAACAAGTTCACTAATGATTCTAGTGAGGTGTGGGATACGGATTGGGGCTTGCCTACTATTTCTGTTGAGCATTTTGATATGATTAGAGCTGAAGTTACTAAAGATGAAGTGGAGAAAGTCATCAAGGAGGCTGATGGGGATAGGGCTCCTGGCCTAGATGTGTTTAATGGACATTTCTTCAAATCTACTTGGGATATCATTGGCAAGGATGTCACTAAGGCTGTGCTTAATTTCTTTATTAGTAATAAACTGCTGAAAGAGGTCAATAAATCCTACATTACTCTCATTCCTAAAACCCTTGATGCTGAGAATATTAGTGACTGGAGACCTGTTGCCTTGTGTAATTTCTTATACAAGATTATTTCTATTAGGCTTCAGAATATTCTGCCTTCCATTATTAGTCCTAATCAATTTGCGTTTATCAAGGGAAGAAATATTGCAGATGCCCTCCTATTGGCTAATGAGTTGATCAGTGATTTTAACCTTAGCAATGGGAGTGATAAAATGTGTATAAAGGTGGATTTAACTTAAGCCTATGATTCAGTTAAATGGCCTTTTCTGTTCAAGGTGATGGAGAAGATGAACTTCCCTTACTATTTTGTAGATTGGATCAAGACTATTATGAAGACCACCAGCTTGCACATTCTTGTTAATGGCTGTCCTTCTGATGTGATCTTTCCTTCTAATGGTTTTCACCAAGGTGATCCTCTGGCATCGTCTTTGTTTGTCATTGCTATGCAGGGGTTTAGTGCTATGATGGACAATGTTGTAAAAAGGAATATTCTTGATCCTATCAGTAATGGGAGTGATGCTATTTCACATACTTTATTTGCTGATGATGTTATGATTTTTGCTAAAGGCAATCCTGAGAATGCTATTTCTATTAAATCTCTTCTGGAGCATTTTGGAAATATTTCTGCCTTGGAAATGAATTTGAATAAGAGTCATGTGTTCTGTAGCAGAAATGTTAATGGGGATTTCATTGCTAGTATCTTAAAGATCAATAAAGGTGTGCTTCCTATGCGTTATCTTGGTCTCCTTCTTTTCTGTGGAAAATTGAAGAGTTCTTACTGTTTGCCTCTTATTGATAAGATGAAGACGAAGTTAGAGAGTTGGAAGATGAAATCCTTATCCTTTGGAGGAAGAGTTGAACTTGTGAACTCTACCCTGAATGCTTTACACCTCTTTTGGTCTGCGACTTTTCCTTTGCCTGCTAGTACTATGAAGGAGATAAACAATATCTGTAAAAGTTTTATTTGGGAAGGTTCTGCTGCTGAAAAGAAGATTCATTATGTGAAATGGGACCAAGTTTGTAAGCCAAAGAAAGAAGGTGGTTTGGGGATAATGAAGGTTGATGATTCTAATAATGCTGGTATGATTGTGAATGTTTGGAATATTGCTTCTAAAAAGGATTCTTTATGGGTAAGATGGCTTAACGGGAAGTATTTAAAGAATGATTCTTTCTGGTCCAGTAAAGCTAATTCTAACAGCTCATGGATGTGGAAGCAGCTTTGCAGTTACAGAAGTACTATTTTGCCTCTTATTAAGCTTCAGATTGGGAATGGGTCTTGTTTTAGGGTTTGGAAAGATCCTTGGCTGCCCAATAATAAATTCCTTGGTGATTGTATTGATACTACTAATGTGCTAAAGATCAGAGTTGGTCTAAATGGCTTTCTCAGTACTTTCATTAGTGATAAAAAGTGGATCATTCTGGAGAGAAGATACTTTAAGGTTTTCAAGAGCTGCATTGATGAAGCTGGTATTGATCTTCATGATGAAGATTCAATTAGTATTCAAGATCTTTATTCTCTTAAGATCAAAGATGCTTGGAATGGCAGTAGAGGCAATAAGACTTGCCCTGCCTGGGCCAATTGGATTTGGAAATTTGACCATCCAAGAGTTATGATTATCAATGCTTGGAAGATTTTCTTAGGCAAGCTTCCAACCCTTGATTATCTTCAGAAGGTGGGTATTCATCTAGCCCCTCGTTGCTGTCTTTGTGAGAGTGATTCTGAAAGTATTGGTCATGTTTTCTTTAAGTGCAATTTTGCTGCTACAACATGGAGACATGGGGTGAGTGCTGGGTACATTTATAATGCCCCGAACTGCCCTGAAGACTGTCTGAATATGAAGACGAAAAAGCAGCAGCTGATGTGTCTTGCTACTCTGTTCTTCATATGGAAGGAGAGAAATTTCAGAATCTTCAAGAGTTCGTCTACTGTTAATAAGAGATGCTGGAAAAGCATAGCTGAGATAGTTTCATTGTATGATTGATTGCTGGGTTCATTTATATTACCCTAATCTGTCCTAAGGACTGTCAGAAGATGAAGACGGATAAGAAGCAGCCGATGTGTCTTACTTCTCTATTCTTCATATGGAAGGAGAGATTTTTCAGATTCTTCAAGAGTTCGTCTGCTGATTTTAATAGATGTTGCGAAAGCATAGATGAGATAGTTTTTTTTTCTTTGTTTCAGTTGTATAGATGTTTTTACTCTCTTTCCTTCTTCTATACCTGTTCATAAGAACTCTTTTCCTATCTAATAAAGAGTAAGGCTCTTACATAGAAAAAAAAAGAAGGTAGCTCGGTGGACTTAGGATTACTTCAAGAAGACTGTCTCAACGGGAAGCTACTTCAAGAGGAAGGCTATTTCAAGGGGGAGCTTGGAGTTACTTCAAGGAAGGCTGCTTCAATGTTGGTGAGACTACTTCTAGGTGAAGGTTATCCTAAGGGTGAAGGTATTTGTATCTTACGTAACATCCTTGCGAGGTAATAAAATACAAGTGCTTTCAAAATCCCAATTGGAAATAATTGGGTATTGGACTGACTCCCTTAGGTTTTGATAAGGGTGAAACCACTCTAAACACCATGTCTCCTTCTCCAAA
Source organism: Alisma plantago-aquatica (assembly GCA_963693085.1). Lineage (NCBI taxonomy): Eukaryota > Viridiplantae > Streptophyta > Magnoliopsida > Alismatales > Alismataceae > Alisma > Alisma plantago-aquatica. Next base: position 464,425,010 of record OY856413.1, on the reverse strand, counting down.
TTTCAATTGTGGTTTCTTGGTTGAATTAATTTTAAAATCATCATAAAACCCTATTCACCCCTCTCTAGTGGTTTTTCAATTGGTATCAGAGCAGGATTCAAGGAACTCTAACAAGTTTTGAAGAAAATGGGTGATGGGGTACTAAACAACCTCAACCTGGAAGGAACACTTATGGCTCGACCTCCACCATTTGATGGCACCAACTACACCTATTGGAAGAGGAGGATACAATTCTACTTTCAAGGGATAAGCTAGAATTTATGGAGAATGGTGTCAAATGCCTATGATCTTCCTCAAACGGAGTATGCTACATGGGATGCTAATATGGTAAAGCTAGCCCAATTGAATGCAAAAGCTGTAAGTATCCTTTATTGTTCAATTTTTGTAGGTGGGTTTAATAGAATATCAAATTGTGAAACTGCATATGAAATATGGCATAGACTCTTTATTACTTATGACGGAACTATTCAAGTGAAGAATTCCAAAATTGGTATGCTTAAACAAAAGTTTGAACAGTTTTGTATGGAACCATATGAGTCTATTAGTGAAATGTATGCAAAGTTTTCTTCTATTGTTAATGGTTTGAATGCCTTAGGTAAAACAATTAGTGAAGAGGATCAAGTGTAAAAAAATCTTAGGTCTATTTCTCCCAAGTACAAGCCTAAAGTGACAGCAATTGAAGAAGCCAATGACCTCACCCGACTAAGAATGGAACAACTCATTGGCAACTTAGAAGCACAAGAGGCAACCTTAGAGGAGAAAGAAAGACAAGAGTGTGAACTTCAACAAGGTAAAAAGAAGGACATTGCATCAAAAGCATCAACAAAGATTAGTCATGACACAAGTGAAGATGATAGTGAAGAAGAAACTCTCATTGTAAATAGTAAGAAGTTTTAAAACTAAAAAAACTTCTAGTGTTTCTTCTTCTAGGTGCTTTGAATGTGGTAAAAAAGGACACTTAAAAGGTGATTGTCCCAAACTTAAGAAGGGGAATAAATCATCTCACAAGAAGAAAGAAAGATCATATAAAGATGCATGGGATGATTCAAGTGATGATAGTGAAGATGGAAAAGATGAAGTAGAGTGTCTTATTTCTACAACAAATGAAGAAGAAGAAGAGGTACATCTTTTGATTTATCTAAAGACGAGTTAGTTGCTAGCATTGGTGAATTGCATGATAAATATATTGATTGTAAAAAGAAACTAAAGAAAGTTACTAGAACTAATGCGGATTTATATGCTAAATTAAATAATCTTTCTTTTGAAAAGGACAAAAGTATTTCTAAAAACCATACTTTGAAATCATCTTTAAATGATTGCAATATGAAGTTGCTTACTTTAGAAACAAACTATGATATTCTTTCCCAAGAAAAGGTTGAATTGCTTGCAAAACTAAATAATTTTCAGACTCAACATATCCTATGTACTCATCTAGATTATGATGCTATTGTTAAAGAAAGAGATACTTTATCATCTGATCTAGATCAAGCAAGGTTAGATATCAAAAAGAAAATGGATGAGATTTCCAAGTTACAAAGAGAAATTCATAGCTTGAGAAACAATGATGTTCTTAATAAGATTCTAAAAAATTCTTCTAGTTATAATGGAAGGAAAGGTTTAGGATATGTTCCAAAAGAGAAATCATATCAACCTAAACCTAGAAGAACATAAACACCCAAGACCATGTATGTACCCAAGAATAACTCAAAGAGAAATGAAATTGATTTCATTTGTTGTCATTACTGCTTACGTCTTGGACATTATTTGTTTTCTTACCCATACAGGAAAAAGGATGTTGATCTAGTTTGGGTTCCCAAAACCTAGATATTTGAATATGATTAGTTGAGATTTGACCTAAAATGTTACTTTGATATTCAAATGTATTATCTCAACTAAATTGAGCTTTAAATTGCATATTTATGTAAAACTGTATTGGAAGTGATCTATGTTTTTATAACTACTGAAAATAGTATAGAAACAATCTCGGTCGACAAAATCTTCAACCGAGACAATGTCGGTCGAGAAAATTGTTGACCGAAGTAGTTTCTATATCTAACCTGTAGAAATCTGGAAAAACTATAAGCATGTCGGTCGAAAAAGACTTCGACCGAGATAAATTCGATCGAATATTTATTGGACCGAATTTTAACTGAAAAAACTGGAGATACAACAACCTTCTCGATCGAAAAGATTGTCGACTGAAAAGAAGTCAGTCGAGAAAAATTTGACCGAACAAGATTCTGGAAAACCTGTTTAACTGGTTCAGTTTGCTATAAGCTTGCTTTAAATTTGGTATAAATGAAAATTGATCGGAAATTATAAATGAATCATAAATCTTGGAGACAACTCTAAAATCACATATTGATAATTTGCATCATGATCTATATATTGATTCTTGATATCCTTATGAAACATGCTATAAATTTACTAATTATGTGATAAAAAATTATATGCAAATAGAAACCGGAAATGTTTTCTTAAAATGCACACATTGTAAAGTCTTCAATTGCTATTTCTCTTGAAATGATTAAGCATGTTCAATTACATGGTTTGTCTTAAATTCGAAAATTGTTTAACCATGATTGATCAAGAAAAAGATATTGCCTTGATAAATCTTCCTTAAAAGGTATGATTCTCTGCATTGTGTATCTTAAAACTGAAAAATGTGATGATTTGAGTAAGTTTAATCAAGAAAATCATGGATTTGCTTCTCATGAGATTATTTTGGTTCATCTCCTACATGGTTTGGGTTAAAACTAAAAATTATGAACCATGTTGATTTAATCGAGGAAATTATTGTTTTATCATAATCCACATGGTTTGTCCTAAGTATTCCTTGGTCTATCTATATAGAAACCATGTGTTTTGAAATTTGCTTTTAAATGATCATTGTAACATCCCTGACCTGGGTTATGAACTAACCCCAGGTGTTTTTCTTAATCATGTGATTAAATGCTTGTGGTTATCTGTTGATAATGTAATTAAAGCTTATGAGGAATATATATTTCCCTTTTTGTCCTTTTGGACAATGTTGTAATATTGTTTTGTAATACAGGAACCTATGTGAAAATTACCCAATTAAAAGGGGTTAACTTGCAAATTGCACATGTTAAGATGTTCCTTTAGTGTTGAGACATCATAAGAGTGAATGTGATGAAGTGTGATTGGTTCCCCAAGCTTGGGCACTGAGATGCAGCTTGTGGGGCAATCCTTGTGCTTAAAACCCTAATTTTGGTGTAAAGTGCAATTTACCCAAAATGAGGGATGAAACTTGTAAAATAGACCTTTTCGAGTATATTTATGACTCTTGGCATCATTTAGAGTAAGAATGATGAATAGGGCACTTCAATTGAATAATCAAATAAGAATGATAACCCTTATAAATTAAATAATCAAGTTATAAGCCTAATAACCCTTCTATATGTGCAACTTAGTAAAAAGTTGGCTTTCTTCACCTTTAGACCTTGGGTTTAAGATGAGTTTTTCTTAAGTATGGAAGGGAGAAACGTGGCTTAGAAGAAGGGAAGGACCTAGATGAGAAATGGAGAAACAAGTTGTCCTTATGTTGGAAATTCACCCAAAGTATATATACACCGTTTCTCACTTAGCAATGATCGTTTCCTTCACTTCCCTTCTTATCCCCTTGATTAGACCGACTTAGGACAGAGCTCTGGAGCAGAGGAGGACGGATAAGGAGTTCTAGGTAAGCTTTGGTCATCTTCTTGCTCGGATTCATGGAGGAATTCATGGTGCAAGGTTGGTTTTAGGTAAGCCTCCAAGGAACGACCTTAAGGTGGGTTTTATAACTCTAAACCTTTTGCTTTCTTATGCATATCTTTGTTCTTGCAATTAGTACTTAGTTCTTCTTCTTTCCCACTCTTCCTTGCTTTATTGCAACTAAAACCACGAAGAACAGACCTTGATCTGGAGGTAGAAGAAGATGGGCATGATTACCAATGTTACTTTATCAAACGGTCTTGTTTTCCCCCTTTGGCCAAACGGTTTGGGCAAACGGTTTGCAAAACCGTTTGAAGGGCAAACGGTTTCACAAGGTTGGTTGGAGCGTTTGAGTGAGTTGACCAAGCGTTGACCGTTTGGGAATTTTGTTCCTAATTATGTAGGCTAATGACCCACCAAATTTGAGGGGTTAACTCCAAAGGAATCGTAGGTTGAAGGCCAATCAATTAGATAAATCGAATTGAATTAGATGCTGATTTTCAACCTGATTAACTTGACCTGTTTGGGAAAGCGGTCTCAAGACCGTTTGAGTGAGTTGACCAAGCATTGACCGTTTGGGATTCCTGTTCATAATTATGTTGGTTGATGACCCTACAAATTTTAGGGATTAACTCCCAAGGAATCGTGAGTTGAAGGATAATCAATTAGGGAAACCTAATTGGATTAAGTGCTGATTATCAATCTGTTTTAATTGAACTTTTTGGGCAACGGTCTCAAGACCGTTTGCGTGCGTTGACCAAGCGTGGACCGTTTGATATTACTGTTCCTAATGATGTGGTCTAACAACCCACCAAATTTTATAGGTTAACTCCCAAGGAATCATGAGTTGAAGGTTAAACAATTAGGAAAACCTAATTGGATTAAGTGCTGATTTCCAATCTGATTAACTTGAACATTTTGGGCAAACGGTCTCAAGACCATTTGAGGGCGTTGAACAAGCATTGACCGTTTGGGATTCCTGTTCCTAATTATGTTGGTTAATAACTCACCAAATTTAAGGGGTTAATTCTCAAGGAATAATGAGTTGAAGGCTAATCAATTGGGCAAATCCTAATCGAAATTAGTGTTGAAATTCCAATGAATTGATTTGACTTTTTGGGTTTTTTTGCCCAAACGGTCTCAAGACCGTTTGGGGGATCATCTGAACGGTCTCAGGACCGTTTGGGGGTCACCCCAAGACCGTTTGGAGGTCTGGGGTCAAGTATAGTTGATCAAATGCAGGTCCAAAGGTACCAATCATATTGCAATTAAGAGCTGAATTGTTGATCAACTCGATAGACCAATCCTTGATGATTTCTCACTAGAATCCAAAGGATGGATGGGCCAAACGGTCTCAAGACCGTTTGGAGCTCATCCAAACGGTCTCAAGACCGTTTGGTGGTCACCCAAGACCGTTTGGAGGTCTAGGGTTGAGTATGGTTAGGTGTTTAAAGGTCTAAAGGTACCAAGTTGATATACAATGCAATGCTGATTTGATGATCAACTCAATAGCTCAAACCCTAATGACGTTTCACTAGAATCCAAGGTTTGGTTGAGCCAAACGGTCTCAAGACCATTTGGAACTCATCCAAACGGTCTCAAGACCGTTTGGAGGTCACCCAAGACCGTTTGGAGGTCTAGGGGTGAGTATGGTTAATCAATTGATGATCCAATGATACAAAGTTGGAATGTAATCAATTGTTGTTTTGGTGATCAATCCAATGATCCAAACCTTAATTAGTTGACTTGGATTTTGATGATACGATGGGAAAACGGTCTCAAGACCGTTTGGAGGTCATCCAAACGACCTCAAGACCGTTTGGGGTCAGGTCATGTCCTAATTGAATGATGGTTCAATAGGTTCAAATCAATTAAACCCACATTGAAATATGTTGAAGGGTTATTGATTCCAAACCCTAATTCGATTGAGTTAAACCCTAATTGATGGTCAATTGAGGGTCAAGTGAGGGACAAATCAGTTGAAGGTTGACCTATTAAACTAAATTAAGGTATGAGTATAGGTCCAATTGATGATTGGTTCCATGAATTCAATGATTGAAGGAATCAACATTGGAAACCCTAATTCAATTGGATACCTTATGAAGTGGAGGTCCAATGTGATTGAATCTTTGAGAATTAAGATGATGAATGTTCTATTGATCCAATAATGATTAGTAATGATAATCAATGAAGGTGCGAAGGTTGAAACCCTAATAATACCTAAGGGATTAAGAACCAATACAAGGGAGAATTCTTAATTGTTTATAGGATTAATAGCTTGATACACTATGTTAAACATAGTAGTATGTACTTGATTGAAGGGTTGATGTGACCTAATCAATTTGAAAGAATGAGAAATTAGAATACATATATATATATATATATATATATATATATATATATATATATATATATATATATATATATATATATATATATATATATATATATATATATGAATATATATATATATATATGAATCATGTAATGATCTGCTGTAGCACGACTGTGCAAGGGAGCACGGCCGTGGTAGCCTTAACTTGCACGACCGTGCAAGGGAGCACGACCGTGGTATCCTTACTTTGCACGACCGTGTAAGGTGGCACGGCCGTGGTGTCCTATAAAGAAATTGAAAAGTTTTGGTATTGTGTTGACATTGTTATATATACATGTCCTTATTTGTATAAGTCATACAAGTTGATATTATGAGGTGATGATATCCAGGTAAAAGTTATGATGTCATATTCCTTGAAAACAATTATAAGCTTTTAGAGTAATGATATGTGAAAAGTATATACATTGCTTCAATCAAGGTCATGTTGTTAGATGACTTGATGCTTATATGTCACTTGGTAGCAAGTGTTATGTAATCTGAGGGTTTGAATAACCATGTTCCTTAATCATTTTATGCTTAATGCCTTGAAGGCTTAGATGGTTCAATGGTTGTTTAATCTAAACCCTAATGATACCTAAAGACATTAAGGGGTTAAGTGAGTAGTAGATTGACCCATGTTATGATTATTAAAGAAGATTACCAAGGTACCCTTGAAGGGTTCAAGTAGATAACAACCCTTGATCAAGCAAACCCTAATGATTATAATGGGTTGACTTAATCTATGTTAATCAAAGATGACTTGACCTAATGTAACCTAGAGTGATTTAAACATCATCTAGTAGTAAGAAGAGAGAGAAAGCTCCTAATATGAATGAGAATCAAGTAACATACTTTCAATATGTAAGAATGTACATGATTAGGGTATGATCCATCAAGGTAAGATCATGGAAATCCTAATTATAATGATTAATGAATCTTAACCTAATTTGAGGGCATCAATGATGATAATTTTCATATATAATGATGCTATGAGCTCAATTCACTATGAAGTGAATAGTAAACCCTAATTCTAGGGTAATAACATGTAACGTGAATAGTAAACCCTAATTTAGGGTGATCTGATAAATGGAGTAATTTAGGGTTATGCCTTTGAGTATGAAACCCTAATTACAAGTTTTAATATGAGAAATCTGTATGCCTCGAGAGCTAAGAGGTTCTATAACCCTATGTTGAAGTAAAAGAATACAAACCCTAACTAATGAAGGATGGGGTGTGTTAAACCTAGTCCTGGGTTATGCTTTCAAGTATGAAACCCTGTGAACAAATTACAATATAAGAATTCTTATGCCTTATAAGACAAAGGGATTCAATAACCTTAATTGAGTGGGGTAAACCCTAACTCTACTTATGCTTTTAAGCATGAATCTTCATGATTAAAGTATGAGATGAGGAATCATTATTCCTAATCATAAAGAAAGGGATTGAATAACCCTAATTTATGTAAATAAGGGAACCTAGCCTTAGTGTAAGCATGAATGTACTATTCTTGAATTGAAAGGTTAATTTTGCTTTATAAATTTCTGATCTGGAAATGAAATGTTTATTGTTGCAATTGAATTAACTATGCAGGTTCTTATAAAAGGATGATTATATCCAGGTAAAGGTTATGATATCATATTCATTGGAAGCATGTTATTAGCTTTGTGAATAGTGATATACCATGTTGCCTTGTTATGTGACATCATATAAGATTGATAGGCTGTGAGAGCCATGAGTAACATCAAGGCCATGCTAATAAGATGACTTATGATGAATTAAGGGTTTGAATACCCTATTCTTGAATCATAGTAATAAAATGGTTAAGAAATGATATCCAATTGATAATTGATGTGAGTTAGACTTGATACATTTAGTATTCTACTTCTATAGTTGTTGTTCTAATGATTAATGCTCGGAAACATGTTTGATGCTAAAAGAATGCTAGAATGTACCTAACTAATCAAGTATAATCATATCATGTAGAGCCCTGACCATAGATCCATCATTGTCAAATACCAATTGATGGTGAAATAGGTTTTCCTACGGGAACTCCTGGAGCATATACTTTTGAGTATATGGTGGTATATGGACGTGAATATCCTTACGTCCTAGTGTAGGAATTGATGTATATGTACTTTAATCTTTCAACCCTTCACTATATATTCATACCGGGTGATGTACCACAAATCTCCCGAAGAAATTACTAATACCACATCGATGAGAGATAAACAAGAAATCTTTCGATGACGATGAGAGTTCATAACTCCACTGTAACTCTATAGCGAAGTTTCCAGAATACCCTGGATTGCTACTACAGTAGAGACACAAGATGTCCTACAAGTAAATCCTCTTACTGACTGAGGAAGATGAGGTCATAAGAATCCAGCTCTTTTGATGACCTATGTATGGTACCGACGCGATTTTTATAAATGGTCGGTTGGAGTATGAGCGGTATACCTCATCTCCGCAGGGCATAATGATGTTTGAAAAATATAATCAGCCGTATAGTATAACTGCTTAGGTTGAACTACAAGAAACAATGATTGATGTTACATTGTTGACTTTAATAGTTTGTTCAAGTTTCTAGAATACATGTTCTTCATATGCTTTAATGAAGTGATTGCTTAAGTAAATGTTGTTTTACTTATTACCAAACCTGCTGTTGATATTTTCAGTTACTTTTCTTTTGTTATTCCTTATATGCTATAACAAAGCCTCTGGCGGAGAGTTATAACTCTCGCTGGGACAATTATTTAAATTGTCTCACTTCCGTGGGATTCTACTTTTTAGGAAGACACCGAGGATGAAGGAACCCATCAGTGGTTGAGAAGCAACAACATTAGTCTCAGGGACAACAATGATCCTCAGGTGGAGACACTGTCTGTCATGTCGTGTAAATAGTATGTCCTGTGTCGTCTCTGTACTCTCAGGTCCTAGGAGTCAGTATATCTGAGATTTTGGCATGATGCCTCGAGATTTTGTATCTTACCTTGTACAGTTAACAAGGTGGGTTTTGTTGTAATGCTCGAGATGTGTTTATTACAAAGATGTATCAATGGATCAGTTTGTAATTGACCTATCATATTGTTTATGAAAGAGTTTTTATCTTTCGAAGATCTCTTTACAAAAGTTTTAAATTTTTAGTGATTTTTTATAATTCCGCTGCTAATCGCTTCCGCATTCGTTAATTTGATTGTCAGTTTGGTGTCGATCGTTTCAAGTGGTATCAGAGCCAGGTTCGCTGAGTCTACAGAGACATAGGACATAGGTAGTAGAGTCTGTTCTAAGTGTCATCCAGTGTATCTGATGGTAACTTCTGCTCACATAGGAGGAGAAGAACTTGAAGATGACTAGATCGGATGAGGAGTTTGCTGTGGAGAGCAACAATACTGCACCAAGAAGAGGTGCAGAGGAGAAAGCAATAGAGGGACAATTACCTAAGATTCCCCTAGCTAACCCAACCATGATAAGGAATTCTTCCTTAGGAATCACTGTTAGGGAATTTAGGGCTACCATGATGTATCTAGTGGATCAAGAACTAGCAATACAACCCAGATTACCAGCTCCTAATGATGATGTTTTGGATATCAACAGAATATGTGAACCACAACAACAGGTTGAAGCAATGGTAAATGATGAAGCTTTGAACCTAAAGCAAGCCAGTGCCCAACCTCAGTCTGATGAATCAGTATATAGTAATATAGGGGTTAGAATACAACCAGAGACCAGGACCTGCTATAGGTGTAGGAAGCCTGGACATATCAGAAATAATTGTCCAAAAGAGAAATATAAAGGAAGAATTGAGAAAAGGCCTATCCAAACCCAGGAGCAGAGACCTGGTAGTTCCAAAAGGAAGAAGTTTCTGGTGTCACCAACACAACCAGGACCTAGTACACCAAGACAATGGTCATCCAGAAAGGGTAAAGAACCCTTCAGACCATACTGGACACCTAGAATTTGCTACATATGTAGATAGGTTGGACATCTGGCAAGAAATTTCCCAGCCAGAAATGTTATGGCAAATCAACCTCTGAGGCAGAATCAACTTGAGACAATGAATAATCCTCGAGTCATGACAGGTTATACGAAATAAATGTTATTCTTAGATGTCTTTTTATGATCTCTTGGACAAAATTGAGAAAGTAATTGATTGAACTTTTCTTGATTAATCCTATAAGGACTTATAATGTTGTATAAAATAGATGTTTCATGTTACATGCTTACCTCCATAAAAAGGATGAAGTATTAAAGAGTTGTCTGGATAAAATTCAGTAATGTTAGATCTTATACTTGTGATAATAGGAAAAGAGAAGGAAAATGGTAGTATACAAATGCATATTACCTTATCTCAGTATTTATATACCCTGGCCAGGTATACAATTGCTGATGATAAAGTAAATATGGAAACTCCTAGATTGTTATCTTTTTAATTGCTCTGATCAAGTAGTCATTCTGAAACAATCTAATGAGTATCAAGAAATAAGAAATATGGGAATAAGGGAGGTCAACCCTGTCCAGTAAAGATGTAAGAATAATAATAAAGATCCTCCCCATAAATGTGAAAATGTGATGGAATCATAAGATGTTTCATGAATGGTTGAAAATACATGATATAATAAGAGGAATATGATCCCTTATTCTCTTTCTTTCCAGGGACATGGCAATCAAGTGGGTCTTAGGACACTTGATGTGCATAATATAAATATGTTTATGTGAAGTATACCTAAAAAGGTATCAATTTATCTTGGACTTTAGTTCCAAGTTCAGAATATATGTAACAAGTAATGTTCCAAGATGAAAGGAAGATAAGATGTAATGTGTTGATAACACATGTAATAGGTAACAAGATAAGAATGTAATAATATATATGATGAATTATGTTGCTTACCTGGAATGGTCAACTATGAAATCAAATTAAACATGTAAAATAATATGAACATCACATGTTAGGGGTTTATGTTTTTCATAGACAAAATTCTTTCTAAGATATCTATCAAATAAGTCCTTGATTGATAAGTAACTTTTCCCTATGATAAGAGAATGTACAACTAATGAGAGTATATGTTCCATATGAATTTTTCCATGAAAAGTTTTTGTGGAGTAACTATGTATTGAACAAAAATCTATGATGTTCCATAATAATGAAATGTCACTTGAAGACATAATGGTATAATGCTTAAAAAATATCTGCTTTCCCTTTTCTTTCTGGGATTTTGGGGACGAAATCCTTGTTAGGGGTTTATAATTTGTAACATCCCTGACCTGGGTTATGAACTAACCCCAGGTGTTTTTCTTAATCATGTGATTAAATGCTTGTGGTTATCTATTGATAATGTAATTAAAGCTTATGAGGAATATATATTTCCCTTTTTGTCCTTTTGGACAATGTTGTAATATTGTTTTGTAATATACGGACCTATGTGCAAATTACCCAATTAAAAGGGGTTAACTTGCAAATTGCACATGTTAAGAGGTTCCTTTAGTTTTGATACATCATAAGAGTGAATGTGATGAAGTGTGATTGGTTCCCCAAGCTTGGGCACTGAGATGCAGCTTGTGGGGCAATCCTTGTGCTTAAAACCCTAGTTTTGGTGTAAAGTGCAATTTACCCAAAATGAGGGATGAAACTTGTAAAATACACCTTTTAGAGTATATTTATGACTCTTTTCATCATTTATAGTAATAATGATGAATAGGGCACTTCAATTGAATAATCAAATAAGAATGATAACCCTTATAAATTAAATAATCAAGTTATAAGTCTAATAACCCTTCTATATGTGCAACTTAGTAAAAAGTTGGCTTTCTTCACCTTTAGAACTTGGTTTTAAGATGAGTTTTTCTTAAGTATGGAAGGGAGAAACGTGGCTTAGAAGAAGGGAAGGACCTAGATGAGAAATGGAGAAACAAGTTGTCCTTATGTTGGAAATTCACCCAAAGTATATATACACCTTTTCTCACTTAGCAAGGATCGTTTCCTTCACTTCCCTTCTTATCCCCTTGCTTAGACCGACTTAAGACAGAGCTATGGAGCAGAGGAGGACGGATAAGGAGTTCTAGGTAAGCTTTGGTCATCTTCTTGCTCGGATACATGGAGGAATTCATGGTGCAAGGTTGGTTTTATGGTCTTCCTTACTTGTTTCCTCTTTCTAGCCATCTTTTCCCAACCTTTCCTTGGAGAAACACCCTTGGCCGACCTGTGGAGCTCAAGACACCATTACAGGCTTGAATCTTGGAAGCTTGGAGCTCAAGGAACGACCTTAAGGCGGGTTTTATAACTCTAAACCTTTTGCTTTCTTATGCATATCTTTGTTCTTGCAATTAGTACTTAGTTCTTCTTCTTTCCCACTCTTCCTTGCTTTCTTGCAACTAAAACCACGAAGAACAGACCTTGATCTGGACGTAGAAGAAGATGGGTGTGATTACCAATGTTACTTTATCAAACGGTCTTGTTTTCCCCCTTTGGCGAAACGGTTTGGGGCAAACGGTTTGCAAAACCGATTGAAGGGCAAACGGTTTCACAAGGTCGGTTGGAGAAAACGGTCTCCAAGACCGTTTGAGTGAGCTGACCAAGAGTTTACCATTTGGGAATTTTGTTCCTAATTATGTATTCTAATGACCCACCAACGTTTTGGGGTTAACTCCAAAGGAATCGTAGGTTGAAGGCCAATCAATTAGATAAATCGAATTGAATTAAATGCTGATTTTCAATCTGATTAACTTGACCTGTTTGGGCAAACGGTCTCAAGACCGTTTGAGTGAGTTGACCAAGCGTTGACCATTTGGGATTCCTTTTCATAATTTTTTGGTTGATGACCCTACAAATTTGAGGGATTAACTCCCAAGGAATCGTGAGTTGAAGGCTAATCAATTAGGGAAACCTAATTGGATTAAGTGCTGATTATCAATCTGTTTTAATTGAACTTTTTGGGCAAACGGTCTCAAGACCATTTGAGTGCGTTGACCAAGCGTGGACCATTTGAGATTACTGTTCCTAATGATTTGGTATAACAACCCACCAAATTTGATAGGTTAACTCCCAAGGAATCATGAGTTAAAGGCTAAACAATTAGGAAAACCTAATTGGATTAAGTGCTGATTTCCAATCTGATTAACTTGAACATTTTGGGAAAATGGTCTCAAGACCATTTGAGGGCGTTGACCAAGCGTTGACCGTTTGGTATTCCTGTTCCCAATTATGTTGGTTAATAACTCAAAACATTTGAGGGGTTAATTCTCAAGTAATAATGAGTTGAAGGCTAATCAATTGGGCAAACCCTAATCGAAATTAGTGTTGAAATTCCAATGAATTGATTTGACTTTTTGGGTTTTCTTGCCCAAACGGTCTCAAGACCGTTTGGGGGATCATCCAAACGGTCTCAAGACCGTTTGGGGTTCACCCCAAGACCGTTTGGAGGTCTGGGGTCAAGTATAGTTGATCAATTGAAGGTCCAAAGGTACCAATCATATTGCAATTAAGTGCTGAATTGTTGATCAACTCGATAGACCAATCCTTGATGATTTCTCACTAGAATCCAAAGGATGGATGGGACAAACGGTCTCAAGACCGTTTGGAGCTCATCCAAACGGTCTCAAGACCGTTTGCTGGTCACCCAAGACCGTTTGGAGGTCTAGGGTTGAGTATGGTTAGGTGTTTAAAGGTTTAAAGGTACCAAGTTGATATACAATGCAATGTTGATTTGATGATCAACTCAATAGCTCAAACCCTAATGACTTTTCACTAGAATCCAAGGTTTGGTTGAGCCAAACGGTCTCAAGACCGTTTGGAACTCATCCAAACGGTCTCAAGACCGTTTGGAGGTAACCCAAGACCGTTTGGAGGTCTAGGGGTGAGTATGGTTAAGCAATTGATGATCCAATGATACTAAGTTGGAATGTAATCAATTGTTGTTTTGGTGATCAATCCAATGATCCAAACCTTAATTAGTTTACTTGGATTTTGATGATATGATGGGCAAACGGTCTCAAGACCGTTTGGAGGTCATCCAAACGACCTCAACACCGTTTGGGGTCAGGTCATGTCCTAGTTGAATGATGGTTCAATAGGTTCAAATCAATTAAACCCACATTGAAATATGTTGAAGGGTTATTGATTCCAAACCCTAATTCGATTGAGTTAAAACCTAATTGATGGTCAATTGAGGGTCAAGTGAGGGACAAATTAGTTGAAGGCTGAACTATTAAACTCAATTAAGGTATGAGTATAGGTCCAATTGATGATTGGTTCCATGAATTCAATGATTGAAGGAATCAGCATTGGAAACCCTAATTCAATTGGATACCTTATGAAGTGGAGGTCCAATGTGATTGAATCTTTGAGAATTAAGATGATGAATGTTCTATTGATCCAATAATGATTAGTAATGATAATCAATGAAGGTGTGAAGGTTGAAACCCTAATAATACCTAAGGGATTAAGAACCAATTCAAGGGAGAATTCTTAATTGTTTATAGGATTAATAGCTTGATACACTATGTTAAACACAGTAGTATGTACTTGATTGAAGGGTTGATGTGACCTAATCAATTTGAAAGAATGAGAAATTAGAATACATATATATATAAATATGAATCATGTAATGATCTACTGTAGCACGACCGTGCAAGGGAGCACGGTCGTGGTAGCCTTAACTTGCACGACCGTGCAAGGGAGCACGGCCGTGGTAGCCTTACTTTGCACGACCGTGTAAGGTGGAATGGCCGTGGTGTCCTATAAAGAAATTGAAAAGTTTTGGTATTGTGTTGACATTGTTATATATACATGTCCTTATTTGTATAAGTCATACATGTTGATATTATGAGGTGATCATAGCCAGGTAAGAGTTATGATGTCATATTCTTTGAAAACAATTATAAGCTTTTAGAGTAATGATATGTGAAAAGTATATACATTGTTTCAATCAAGGTAATGTTGTTAGATGACTTGATGCTTATATGTCACTTGGTAGCAAGTGTTATGATAATCTGAGGGTTTGAATAACCATGTTCCTTAATCATTTATGCTTAATGCCTTGAAGGCTTAGATGGTTCAATGGTTGTTTAATCTAAACCCTAATGATACCTAAAGACATTAAGGGGTTAAGTGATTAGTTGATTGCCCCATGTTATGATTATTAAAGAAGATTACCAAGGTACCCTTGAAGGGGTCAAGTAGATAACAACCCTTGATCAAGAAAACCCTAATGATTATAATAGGTTGACTTAATCTATGTTAATCAAAGATGACTTGACCTAATCTAACCTAGAGTGATTTAAACATCATCTAGTAGTAAGAAGAGAGAGAAAGCTCCTTATATGAATGAGAATCAAGTAACATACTTTCAATATGTAAGAATGTACATGATTAGGGTATGATCCATCAAGGTAAGATCATGGAAATCCTAATTATAATGATTAGTGAATCTTAACCTAATTTGAGGGCATCAATGATGATAATTTTCATATATAATGATGGTATGAGCTCAATTCACTATGAAGTGAATAGTAAACCCTAATTCTAGGGTAATAACATGTAACGTGAATAGTAAACCCTAATTTAGGGTGATCTGATAAATGGAGTAATTCAGGGTTATGCCTTTGAGTATGAAACCCTAATTACATGTTGTAATATGAGAAATATTTATGCCTCGAGAGCTAATAGGTTCTATAACCCTATGTTGAAGTAAAAGAATACAAACCCTAACTAATGAAGGATGGGGTGTGTTAACCCTAGTCCTGGGTTATGCTTTCAAGTATGAAACCCTGTGAACAAATTACAATATAAGAATTCTTATGCCTTATAAGACAAAGGGATTCAATAACCTTAATTGAGTGGGGTAAACCCTAACTCTACTTATGCTTTTAAGCATGAATCTTCATGATTAAAGTATGAGATGAGGAATCATTATTCCTAATCATAAAGAAAGGGATTGAATAACCCTAATTGATGTAAATAAGGGAACCTAGCCTTAGTGTAAGCATGAAGGTAATACTCCTGAATTGAAAGGTTAATTTTGCTTTATAAATTGCTGATCTCGAAATGAAATGTTTATTGTTGTCAATTGAATTAACTATGTAGGTTCTTATTAAAGGATGATTATATCCAGGTAAAGGTTATGATATCATATTCATTGGAAGCATGTTATTAGCTTTGTGAATAGTGATATACCATGTTGCCTAGTTAAGTGACATCATATAAGATTGATAGGCTGTGAGAGCCATGAGTAACATCAAGGCCATGCTAATAAGATGACTTATGATGAATTAAGGGTTTGAATACCCTATTCTTGAATCATAGTAATGAAATGGTTAAGAAATGATATCCAATTGATAATTGATGTGAGTTAGACTTGATACATTTAGTATTCTACTTCTATAGTTGTTGTTCTAATGATTAATGCTTGGAAACATGCTTGATGCTAAAAGAATGCTAGAATGTACCTAACTAATCAAGTATAATAATATCATGCAGAGCCCTGACCATAGATCCATCATTGTTAGATACCAAATGATGGTGAAACATGTTTTCCTAAGGGAACTCCTGGAGCATATACTTTTGAGTATATGGGGGTATATGGACGCAAATATCCTTACGTCCTAGTGTAGGAATTGATGTAGATGTACTTTAATCTTTCAACCCTTCACTATATATTCATACCGGGTGATGTACCACAAATCTCCCGAAGAAATTACTAATACCGCATCGATGAGAGATAAACAAGAAATCTTTCGATGACGATGAGAGTTCAGAACTCCATTGTAACTCTATAGCGAAGTTTCCAGAATACCCTAGATAGCTACTACAGTAGAGACACAGGATGTCCTGCAAGTAAATCCTCTTACTGGATGAGGAAGATGAGGTCATAAGAATCTGGCTCTTATGATGACCTATGTATGGTACCGACGCGATTTTTATAAATGGTCGGTTGGAGTATGAGCGGTATACCTCATCTCCGCAGGGCATAATGATGTTTGAAAAATATAATCAGCCGTATAGTATAACTACTTAGGTTGAACTACAAGAAACAATGATTGATGTGACATTGTTGACTTTAATAGTCTGTTCAAGTTTCTAGAATACATGTTCTACATATGCTTTAATGAAGTGATTGCATAAGTGAATGTTGTTTTACTTATTACCAAACATGTTGTTGATATTTTCAGTTACTTTGCTTCTGTTATTCCTTATATGCTATAACAAAGCCTCTGGCGGAGAGTTATAACTCTCGCTGGGACAATTATTTAAATTGTCTCACTTCCATGGGATTCTACTTTTTAGGAAGACGCCGAGGACGAAGGAACCCATCAGTGGTTGAGCAGCAACAACATCAGTCTCAGGGACAACAGTGATCCTCAGGTGGAGACACTATCTGTCCTGTCATGTAAATAGTATGTCCTGTGTCATCTCTGTACTCTCAGGTCCTAGGAGTCAGTATATCTGAGATTTTGGCATGATGCCTCGAGATTTTGTATCTTACCTTGTACAGTTAACAAGGTGGGTTTTGTTGTAATGCTCGAGATGTGTTTATTACAAAGATGTATCAATGGATCAGTTTGTAAATGACCTATCATGTTGTTTATGAAAGAGTTTTTATCTTTCAAAGATCTCTTTACAAAAGTTTTAAATTTTTAGTGATTTTTGATAATTCCGCTGCTAATCGGTTCTGCATTCGTTAATTTGATTGTCAGTTTGGTGTCGATCATTTCAATCATGATCATTGTTTTTCATGAAATTATGGATATGCATTTATTGTTTCATCATGATCATTGTGTTTCATCTTTTACTTGGTTTGCCTAAAATAATCTTTGATCTATATATACAAACCATGAATGGATATTGTTTTCAAAATGATCATAGTGATTCCGCTCATTACATATAAAGATGATGTTATCATTGAAAATGCCATTTTGCATAAAAGTAAAACTCAATGGAACAAATGCATGTTGACATATTAAGTTAATAATTATCTTATACTTAGCTTATGGAAAAGGATTTTATCTTTGTGATGCATGATTAGAAATCTATACTCTTACTGCAATTGGACATGCTTCAATACAAATATAGCATAGATTGCAAGTTCATTTTCAAGTGCTATGATCTTATACATGGTTTGCCTAAAAGTATTTCTTGGCCAATCTAAAAATTATGAACCATGTTGCCTTGAGAAAACTTCATATATTTCTTACATTAGTGGAATAAGAGGTCTTGATTAGAATAAAATTATTTCAATATTCTATCTAAAGCCTATTCTAAGCAAATCAAGAGCAAGACACCATTTCAAAATCAAATATTGCTCACATGAATTAAGTTATACACAAACTTGATCCTAATCTATAAAACTGATATAAACTCTTTCAAATTGGTATCCACCTGTTCAAGTTATATGAAGGCTTTATATTCAAACAAATGGATCATTGTGAATGCTTAAATTGGAAATCTATAGAAATTGCCTCTCGGTCAAAATCAAGTTTGACCAAGGGGTGCCCAGGTCGAAGTCAAGTTTAACCTAAAATATGCTTGACAAAATGCTTAATTATAAATAATTTCCTTGCACTCAATCTTAGTATATTGAAAACAAGATTTTAGTGCATAGCTCTAATAAAAGGTTAACTTATTATGATCTAATTCTTATTGTGACCTTAGAATCCTTAAATTATCTTGATTATAAGATTAAGGGGGAGCTCACAATGACTATCTTGACTATAAGATTAAGAAGGAGTTCACAAAACTTTGTAAATTTGAAACTAGTTATGACCTTAGTATTTTTAAAGTAATCTTGGTTATGAAAATAAAGGAGTCAACAATATTTATGGATATAATGTATATCTTATCTTTAATGGAATTATCTAAAGAAATTAGGGCTTAACATCCCGTGCATTTGGTTAGAGATACATACATTGATTCTACTATAAGCTTAAAAGAATCTCATATCATCTAAGGGCTTAACATCCCTTGTATATGGTTGAGAAAGTATTAAATATATTCATGAGCTTAAAGGATTCTCATGTCATTTTCAGGGCTTAACATCCCTTGTAAAATGGATGAGAAATCAATATATGTATCCATCATGAGCCTAAATGGATCTCATATCATTTTTAGGGCTTAACATCCCATGTAAAATGGATGAGAAATCAAAACACATATGCCATGAATCTAAAAGGATCTCATATCATTTCAAGGCTTAACATCGTTTGCAAATGATTGATAAATAAATTGCGGTTGAAATTGACATAAAAATAAGTGGTTTGCATCGAGTATCAAATTATCAAATTAAGGGGGAGAAATAAAAGTCATAATTAATGTTTAGCTTGGTTATCTTTTTGAAATGACAAAGGGGGAGAAATAATATAATATAAAATCAATAACACCAATAACATAAAGTAAAATGAGATTCATAATCTCTCAGCTAGCACATACTTGCAAATAAAAGAATGGCTGCAAAAGGTAAACTTCAGGTATGAAACTCATATGATTTATATTGATTTATATTTTGAAAATGTTTGTCATCTTCAAAAAGGGGGAGATTGTTTGCTAAATTGGACATTATTAAAATCCCTTTGTTTTGACAATGACAAACATTTCTTTGTTGTGGTTTTAACTTGCTGTTTGAGTGTTTCAGGGACAAACATATAAGGTGGTGGATAGTGAAGACTTGGAAGATCAATTTGCTGAAATTGCTTTATTTTCATGATTGTAATCAACGTAAAAACTTGTACAAGTTTATAATGTGCAAGTACTTAGATATCATGTAAAATCAATCATTTAGATCTTCCTATCCACTCACAACACTTAGATAGGTCATCCCCCAAGAGAGTATCACAACTGCACATTGATACACACTCAGTAAATGAATACATTAAATCAGGGATGTTCTCGGTCGACAAAAACTTCGACCGAGACACTCTCGGTCGACAAACTCCTCGACCGAGAATAGACCCTCCTAGCTGTTAGAATGATTTAGAAAAGTAGTTGAGATTTGAGTTTAACATTGCAACACACTTACTCCAGACTTACTCTCGGTCGACAAATTCCTCGAACGAGAGGCACTCAGTCGACAAATGTCTGGACCGAGAAAGTTTTTGTCTACAATTTTTAGTATTAATTAACTAGCTGTTACAAATGTAATTAGTGGACACTTAACAACTAGTTGAGCACTAAGAACATCCTAGAAGGTGTCTAGAACGTCCCTAAGCATTAGCAAACCACTCCTATAAATAGGACAACCATAGGACACCAAAAAACACAACTTGCATACACAATTACACTTGAGATTCAATCCTTGTGAGCAAATAAGTTGAGCTACACTTGCAATCTATTTTCCTTGAGCTCTACATTAGTTTCCTATAGGCTGAATCTCCTATCCACTATACATCCACAACCATCCACTTTGTTTAGGAGATCAAAAACTTCATATAGGATCAAAGTGTTGTACTCAATTGGTAACGTTGTTTCCTTCTTCCAATCTTGTTCCTTCTATTGTATTTGGTTTGCCTTTGCTACTCCTAGGTTGGAGGCTGCAGAAAGGAGGTTGTTGGAGCTTCTTCAGTGGTGAAGGTTGCTCAGAGGACTTAGGATTACTTCAAGAAGGTTTTATCAATGGGAAGCTACTTCAAGAGGAAGGCTACTTCAAGGGGGAGCTTGAAGTTACTTCAAGAAAGGTTGCTTCAAGGTTGGTGAGACTACTTCTAGGTGAAGGCTATCCTAAGGGTGAAGGTATTTGTATCTTATGTAACATCCTTGCGAGGTAATAAAATACAAGTGATTTTAAAATCCCAATTGGAAACAATTGGGTAGTGGACTGACTCCATTAGTTTTTGCTAAGGTTGGAACCACTCTAAACGCCGTGTCTCCTTATCCAAATTTCAATTGTGGTTGCTTGGTTGAATTAATTTCAAAATCATCATAAAACCCTATTCGCCCCCCCCTCTAGTGGTTTTTCAAAGGTGAGGGTAAAACACTCTTAGAAGTGATAAGTTTAACACCAAGTAATGATGTGGTTTTCTTAATACCTTAATAGGTAGAACACCTAAAGTGGTTGATAATGGTATATGAACAATGCCTTAACTCGAGATGAGTCTATATCACTTGATGATAGTTGGGTAATTCAAATGTGTGACTTATGGCAAATACACTACATGATAAATGTGATTTGTTAGTGCATAAAGTATTAGGATGCGATATACCCTAATACAAGATAAGTTGTTGAACTTAAGTAAGTTAAAATCAATAAGGAAAGTGATACATCAAAGCATGATAAATACCACATCCATCATATCAAGGTTGATGCACCTTAAATCCAATATACTTAGATGACTAAAACATGAAGTGTGTCATGTCAATTATTACATTGAGATGTAATGCACTTTGATAAGTGTAGGCTAACATACCTTGAGAACAGGTTAAGCCAAGATAATAAAGTATGATGTAATCAATATCCTAGAGAGGATGTGTGGCATACAACTCATAAAAACATAACTAACTAATGCGGAAGCGTTCATCAAGCAACAGATCACCAAAAAAATCACTAAAACTTAAAACCATTTGCAAAGGGATCCATTCATAGGAAAACTCTTTCACCAAGAACCAAAGTATTTCCATTTCATCCTGGATCACAAGTACACAACCTGTACAATTCCTTTTTAAGGATTACAACATTGACTGCCCTGCTAACAAATATACACAGGCAGTATAAAAACTTTGAGGCACTATGCCAAAACTCCGATTGAATCATTTAAATCTACGAGGACCTGAGAGTATAGAGACGACACATAGGACTACTATCTATATGACTTGACAAACAATATCTCCACCTGAGATCTCATTTTTGTCCTTGTTGTTGTTGTTGCTGCTGCTCTTTCTTTGATCTTAGGGAATTCCTGCCTTGCCTCCCATGCATACCTAAAAATGTTTCCCACGGGGGTGAGACAATTGTAAATTGCCCCAACGAGAGATATAACTCTCTGCCAGAAACATTGTTATAGCAGATTATGAAATTAAACTGAGCAGGGGTTACTTTTACATTAATAGGCAGAATTATTCTTCACAGAACAGAATAAGAAAATCTCCATTTTCAATAAGAGCATTGCATCTACCCATGGTAGACTCATAGTTCCTCCATCTACTTGTAATGAATACAACAAATATGAATAATCATCAATGAACTATAGATATATAACAAAAATGTAACATCAGCTAAGTTCTCTAGCATAACTTATTAACACAAATTCTACAAAGAAACATGATACTTGTTACTCAAGCATCACACATGGCTCACAAGGTCATTCATAACTTGTCACCTCTCACTAGGCAACAACTTATTCACATGGCTCACAAGGCCATTCACATCTTGTCACCTCTCACTAGGCAACAACTTATTGACATGGCTCACAAGGCCATTCACATCTTGTCACCTCTCACTAGGCAACAACTTATTCACATGGTTCATAAGGCCATTCACATCTTTTCACCTCTCACTAGGCAACAACTTATTCACATGGCTCATAAGGCCATTCACATCTTGTCACCTCTCACTAGGCAACAACTTATTCACATGGTTCATAAGGCCATTCACATCTTGTCACCTCTCACTAGGAAACAACTTATTCACATGGTTCATAAAATCTGTACACATTGTTACTTTTATTAAGCAACAACAACATCAATGCACAAAAAGCCAATAAACATTTATTATATAAATGTCACAGCCCAAACTTGGCTATATTCATCATCTCATCATACCTGCATCGTTATTAGGCATGATAACAGTCATACAAGATATTCATCACATCATGTGATACAATAGTAACACCATCATTCCTTAACCAGGAATTAGGGTTCACTATCAAACAGGGCTTATCATTCCCTTTTCCCCAAATTAGGGTTCGGGTTCCCCATTTCTCATTAATTCAGACACTCTTGAGTTAACCAACTTTATCTTATATTAAGGTATTTCCCCTCTTAATACATTCCATCACAAAATACTCACCCTTAGCATATAATGCATAGGCCACACATTAGAATTGTCCAACTATCTCACATGATATGGACTTATCTTAGTTTAAGGCATAACTTTATTATAAAGTTGCCTATAAACAATCGCAATGATACACCCTCAACTAGGGTTTCACAAGGATACACCCTCAACCAGGGTTCACAATGATACACCCTCCACTAGGGTTTCACAAGGTTACACCCTCAACCAGGGTTCACAATGATACACCCTCCACTAGGGTTTCACAAGGTTACACCCTCAACCAGGGTTCACAATGATACACCCTCCACTAGGGTTTCACAAGGATACACCCTCAACCAGGGTTTATAAGGATACACCCTCAACTAGGGTTTCACAAGGATACACCCTCAACCAGGGTTCATAAGGATACACCCTCAACTAGGGTTTCACAAGGATACACCCTCAACCAGGGTTCATAAGGATACACCCTCAACTAGGGTTTATTAATCATGTATTGGATTCATGCATTTGTTACGCATTATTGATTAGTACCATTAAGGGTATCTCTCACCTAATTACATTAGGTTTCCAAAAAGGTTTGATCAATCGGACCTTCAATAACATGGGGTGTCCAATTGAATTAGGGTTTTCAATGTTGATTCCTTCAATCATTGAATTCATGGAACCAATCATAAATTGGACCTATACTCATACTTCAATTGAGTTTAATAGGTCAACCTTAAGCTGATTTGATCCTAAATTGACCCTCAATTGATCATCAATTAGGGTTTGATTCAATTGAATTAGGGTTCGGAATCGAAGATCCAACAACACTAATCAATGCAAGATTGGTTACATTGAAACTATTGAACCATCATCCAAATTGGGTATGACCTGACCCCAAACGGTCTTGAGGTCGTTTGGATGACCTACAAACGGTCTTGAGACCGTTTGTCCATCATATCATCATAATCAAAGTCAACCAATTAGAGTTTGGGTCATTGGATTGATCACCAAATCAACATTGCATTGTATATCAGCTTGGTACCTTTAGACCTTCAAATAACTAACCATACTCAACCCTAGACCTACAAACGGTCTTGGGTGACCACCAAACCGTCTTGAGACCGTTTGGCCCATCCAACCTTTGGATTCTAGTGAAAATTCATCATGGATTGGTCTATCGAGTTGATCAACAAATCAGCACTACATTGCAATATGATTAGTACCTTTGGACCTTCAATTGGTCAACTATACTTGACCCCAGACCTCCAAAAGGTCTTGGGGTGATCCCCAAACGGTTTTGAGACCGTTTGGGTGATCCCCAAACGGTCGTGAAACCGTTTGGGCTAATCAACCCAAAATCTCAACTTAACTCATTGGAATTTCAGCACTGTTTTCAATTAGGGTTTGCCTAATTGATTAGCCTTCAACACATGATTCTTTTGGAGTTAACCCCTCAAATTTGGAGGGTCATTAACCAACATCATTCGGAACAGGAATCTCAAACGTTCAACGCTTGGTCAACTCCACCAAACGGTCTTGAAACCGTTTACCCAACAAGGTTAAGTTAATCAGGTTGAAAATCAGCACATAATCCAATTAGGTTTCCCTAATTGATTAGGCTTCAACTCACGATTCCTTTGGAGTTAACCCCTCAAATTTGGAGGGTTATTAAAAAACATCATGAGGAACAAGAATACCAAACGGTCAACGCTTGGTCAACCATCTCAAACAGTTTTGAAACCGTTTTCCAAAACAGGTGCAGTTAATCAGGTTGAAAATCGGCATTTAATTCAATTTGATTTTCCTAATTGATTGGCCTTCAACTCACGATTCCTTTGGAGTTAACCCCTCAAATTTGGAGGGTTATCATCCTACATAATTAGAAACAAAATTCCCAAACGTTCAATGCTTGGTAAACCATCTCAAATGGTCTTGAAACCGTTTGCTCCCAAATGGTTTCAAACCGTTTGCCCTTAAACGGGTTGCTGAAACCGCATAGCCAATCAAATTAAAACGATTTGGAATAGCTATCAAAACCATTTAGCTTGGTAATTTTCTTTGGATAAGCACCTAGGATGATGTCATCATCCCCTTCCTTCGAAGAACCATGAACATCAACCGTTCTTGATGGAAATTGCAGCAAGAAACAAGAGTGCATCAAATTGAAGAAATCAATCAACAAAGCATAGAGAATTGATGCAATAGCAATGATTAAGGGTTTAAGTTATAAAACCCACCTCCAATTGAGATCCAAAGCTCCAAGATCACGCCATTAATGGTGGATGAAGCTCTTTCAACTCCCCCTAGGCTCGTCCTCAAGCTTTTGATTGTAAAAGTTGGCTAGGGTTGAAGAGGAGATCGAAATAAGAAGGAATCCATAATTTATTTTCGATTTCCACCATGAAATCATGAAGAACGAAGGTCAAGGGCTTACCCACAGGTTGGGGCTCGTCCTCCTGTTTCTCCTAAGTCCCCTTGAACTCATCCAAAGCAAAGGAAGAAGAAAGGGCAGAAAAAGCCTTGGTTTGGGCTTGGAAATGACACTTTTATAAGGAAATTGATGAGAGAGAAAATGCCATATAAAAATCCAATTAATCCAAAAATTATGGCCGCCTCTTCCCCCTCAACTCCATGGATACGAGGCATCTTCATTTTCCTTTAATTATCCTTCATTATCCTCAATTTAAAGAAAAGCAAATTAAGCACCTTAATGCTTATAATATAATATCCCACATGTGAGGGATATTACTTTTCTTTATAAAAAGGTGAGTGGAATTTCACCTACTTAAGATATTTTTGTTCCTTATCTTGGAAAACGAATGTCCATCCGTATTCAAAATCAACCCAAAACATTTTGGTTGAAAGCCCTTCAATTATTTTTATTCATTTTTGCCCTAAATCGAATTAGGGTTTCAATTAGGCATTATTCTTGATTATTTTAATGTCAAGATTCTCTCTCCTCCAACTTTATTCAAATGAGGCACCCCTCTCATTTTATTTGCTATACATGATGCCAAGAAACATTAGGGACCTTATTGAAGTGGTAATTTGCATATTGAACCCTAGGTTTTGGGTAAATTGCACTTTACACCAAAACTGGATTTTAATGCACAACATTGTCCAACAAGCTCTATCTTGGTGTCCAAACTTGTATAAACCTTACCACTACATCATATTCATTCTCATGGGGTCTCAACATCAGAGGGACATCTTATCATGCAACATTTGCAAGTTGACCCCTCAGTTGGGGTAATTTGCACTTTAGTCCCAAATAAGCAAACATTGCTTCAACATTGTTCAAACAGGACCAAAATTGAAACATAAGTTTCTCATGAGCCCTAATTACTTTTCCCAAGATAAGATTAAGAATATACTCAAACTTATTTGGCAAAACATCTAGGGTTAATTCATAACCCAGGTCAGGGATGTTACAGGATGAGAGTGAAACTCATACTTTGTGTTGATTATCACTTAATGATAAAAGATGAGAATAAATAAGTATGATTGAATACTTATGATATCAATGTATGCTCCTAGTGGTGTGGAGCAATAAATTAGGGGTTGAATTAATAATATGAACTTGAAACCCTATTCAGCTATAAAGGGAAACCCTAACCCTGATAATGGGAAAGTTGTATTTCTCTTATTACATAAGCCTTGTGAAGCATGTTAAATACTTGTATAACAAGTATAATGATTAATGGCCTTGTCAGACATATGAATTAGTTGTTTCCTAGTGAGAGGTGACAAGATGTGTAATGCCCTTGTGAGCCATATGAATAAGTTGTTGCCTAGTGAGAGGTGACAAGATATGTAATGGACTTGTGAGCCATATGAATAAGTTGTTGCCTAGGGAGAGGTGATAAGATGTGTAATGGCCTTGTGAGCCTATGGAATACTTGTACAATAAGTAAAATGAATACATGGGTTTGAGGACCTAGAGGTAATGTTTATATGTTATAGAGTTAACAATGTTGTATGACGATCCAAGGGTTTGAATACCCAAGAACCAATAATCATGATAATGATGTGAAGGGATGAGAATTCCAAGTAATGTGATGAGGGACTGAGATCCTAAGTATCATGTGTTTTAAAGATCTGAAAAGTACGTGATAGATGTATTACACTTTTCTTTGTAGCATTTTTTGTGATTAATAATGATAACTTGTTTGTTGCTAAAAGAATGATGTAATACATGTAATACATCATTAGGAACTATAAAACATTGCCCTAACCATAGATCCATCTGTGTCAGGATTTGCTGGATGGTGAAATGGGTTCCCCGTGACATAACCCGGAGTACATACTTTTGAGTATGCGGGGGCGTAAGTACGGACAACCATGTGTGAACCGATCCCCTTATGAGCCCAAAATGAATGGGGATTTGGCTATATGTGTAACGTCCCCGCCTCCCGGTAACCCCCAATTAAGGGAGACCCGAAGGTCAGAGCCGTTATTCAATTAACAGGATCAAAGGTTCGACAAATGATCAATAATAATTATGAAATTCTACTAACTAACTGGAATTTGGTATGAAATTAAAACTTTACTTACCTTTGAAAAACTTGGGAAATCTATTCATCCAGAGCTTGAATCTACTCTAATATAATCCTCCTTGCACTTTATGTTTTATTTTCACAATGTGTCACTTTATCATTTGTTCATTTCAGAGTTGTACCTAAAACGCTGAAAAACAAAACGTCGGTCAATATATAGAAATATATTGGTATGTGGGGACAACCAAAAGTTGCACATATGGATAACAATCTAATTATCACAATCAAGTTAATTAACAAGCCAATTTACACTTTTCAGTATGACATTCTCCACCACTTTTTCCCTAACCCTGGCATACCCACCTTAGGGTCCCCCTTGGCAATGACTTAAGGCCACCTTCTCAATCCCGAGCTTGGTGCCTAGGGGTCACCACCCATGGTGCCCACTAGTCATGTAATATCATAGGCCACCTTCTCATTCCCGAGCTTGGTGCCTGGGGTCACCACTCAAGGTGTCCATTGGTCTACCCATCTGGGCCTGACCTTTGGCATCATCCATCAGGGTGGAATATAGGTGGGAGAATACATACTTATACTATTAATGTGATAATCATAGCGACTTTATGATTTTCAAGTATGAACATCCAAACTATTTAGTTGCAGTCAATGTGATGAAACATTCGGAAATCTTCGTGAAACTAAAGCGGTTATTCATAAGCGTAACCACATACCTATTATGCAGACTTGAAAGCAGGAAAAACTCAATCAATCAGAAATCAAGCACACACACACAATTTGTTCCTGAAAAAGGCATTCAATTTCTATATTATTAATCATGCCATCATGACTCATTAATTCTAATTGTTTCCTAGGTTATCTGCCATTTTTAGGGTTTTGATCATAATTAGGGTTTCCTTTCCTTTTTATAACTTTTACTTTACTTTTATCAAATTATACATCCAACCCTAATTATCTTGTCCTATTTTTCATTCAGGCCCTAAAGACCAGGTTTGGGCCATATAAACCCTAATTTTCAGTTTGCTATATCTTTTCTTTTCTTTTTCTCTAATTTAGGGTTTCTAAAAATTTTAATCAACATGTTGAGTTACAAACCCTAAACTTGTAATTCCATTATCAAAACAGGTTAATAACCATCTAAATTAGCAAATAAGTTAATCATACTCGAATTAACCTAATTACAAGATTAAACATATCTTTGGTCATCATTTAGGGTTTCTAACCACAAATTTAAAACCTTTTCTAATCAAAATATGCACTTTTGCAAAAAGAGATAGATTTAGGCCTTCAAACCATTTTTAACATATTCCTCATATTTTTCTGATCATTTTTCATGTATAGATTTTCTTCATTTGAGTTTCCTATCACCGGATACGATTTTTCTAAGATAATTCCCTTTTATCAATTCATTAGCTAATTAAGAAATCTGTGGATCGCTCGATCCATGGTCCGCGGTCCACTAATGGATCCAACGGCCATGGGCACGCACACCTAACAACCGATTAAAAAGAATAAAATACGCTTCTGACCTTGTCGTGACTGAAGGGAGCCAGGGGCATGTTGGTAAATCACCGCGAAGCATTCTTCAACCTCCCGCGCCTCCCTGTTGCGCTCAGATGGTCAACCCAGTGGTTGACTTGGAGCTTCCGGCCACCAAAGTACACGCAACTTTGCAGGGAGATCCACCTCCCCTAGCCGAACTCGTCTATGACTTCAATTGCTCGCCCCAGACACACCAAGATCGCCTCCACTCCCCGGACTCCAGTGTTGATCTCTGAGAAGTCGAGGGTGCAGGTCGACACGAATAGAGCAATTGAATGCACAAACACACTCCTTGCTTCCGTCCGCAGGGCTTGGGCTTTCAAAAGGTGATGCCGGTGCCTTGGATTTCTCTCCCCTATTTATATGGTCGAGACAGGGTCCCTGCTGGTTTGGGCGTTTCCCAAAACCAGGACCAAAGCTCATCAAACCGGGGATGTTTCCCCACGGTTTCATCTCCTAGATCCAGTGGAAAACTCAGCCAGTTGGAAAAACCAAAGAATCACGAGAGAATCAAGAGAGAAGGTCCCTCTGGTGTCACGCAGAACACAGTCCCAGTGGGACTCAGGCGAAGAGCGCCCAACTTTGGACCAGGATCCAACGGATCAGATTACTCACGTTCAAAGCAAAGGGAGGTTTTAATCTATTAATTCAGGATTAATTCCCAAATCAGATATAACTTGCAAAATTGATTCCTCCCAAACCACCACTCATTTACTTCTCAAATTTGAAGGAAAATTTTGTCTTGTAATTATCTACCTTTATACGAAATTTGGGAAATAGGTTGCAATGGATGAGAAGGATTACTTCTCTCCCAAGTTGCTCATTAATTTATTCAAAACTAATTTATATTCCTTTTCCTTTTGCCATTATCTCATTATTTGGGGTCCCTTGGACCTCAAGACAACTAAAGGCACGAATTCCCATATCAGGGAACATCCATTTGCCTTTATCTTCTTTTAAAAGTCAATTTCTCATATTTCCCTTTTATTAATCAATTTCTTTTCCTTTTTAATTCTCTTTTTAAGGATTTCTCTTTATCTCTCTCCTATTTTCCTATTGAAATTTCTTTAGCATTAGGAATCCTTGGGATACGAAAATCTACCAAGGATAACTCAATTATACCTCTTTTCACTTATTTTCCACATTTTATCATTATTTGCAATTTCTTTCTTAACAAGAAAATACTTAATTGGTCTTTTCTTCTCTTCTTGCATCCTCTATGCAACTTTGGACTCCTTGGAACCCATGTGTCACGAAATGCACCTTTGGATTAAGTTCTTTTGCCTTCTAGAGATTTCCACACCTCTCTTTTCTCCAAAAACTCAATTATTTATTAATTAATTGAATTTCCTTGTTATTGGGCCCAATAGCCAATAAAGCCCACAAAACAACCATCAAGGCTATTGTAAATGAAATTCATTTATTCAAAACAAATTATATCATTATTTGTTCCAATATCTTTAATATTAGAAATTACATTTCTCACCAATGAACCCAAAAGTTGGGGTTGTAACAATATGTCATATCCTGGCTCGGGTGCGACTTCAGCCGTAGACTCTATGTTGAGCACGTTGAACTAGTCCGTGGCTCAGAGTATGGTGCTTGTGTTTCCATGACTCGGTAAGTTCATAATTGGGGACGGTTGTTAGTAGATGTTCCCCTAAGAGAGTGTCATTGACACTGTAGCTCTAAGTGAGGATGCCTACGTACCCTGGCACAACTATTTGTAGCCGACACAAGATGTCCTGCTAAGTTTAAGTGGTCTCGTACTGACTGAGACAAGTGAGGTCATGGCAACTGACCCTCCCATTGACCGTGTATGGTACCGACTAGTGAGAAGTTTGTGGTCAGTTGGAGATGAATGGGGTATGCTTGATCTCCTCAGCTCATAAGTGTGATTGTTAAAATATGTTCAACAGTGCAGCATATCTGCTTAAGGATTGAATACGAGAAATATTGTTTGATGTGCAATTTAGTTATACATCTTAGTTGATAGATGATATTTATATTTCTTTACATTCCTTGCAAAGCATATAAATGATTTATAACTCTACCATGGGTAGATGCAATGTTCTCCTTAAGAAAGGAGATTATTTAATTTTGTTCATACAGTGAATTATCCTGCCTGTTAATATAAAAAGAACCTCTGCTCAGTTTATAAATGCTTAATCTATGATAATAATATGGTCGGAAGAGATTTATATCTCTCACTGGGACAATTGTCTCACCCCGTGGGATCCACGTTTTTTTAGGTGGACGTGCACGAGGTGACTAAGATCTTTCTGCAGAGAAGGAACAACAGCTGAGGAAGCAGTGATAGCTGAGGTTGAGTGTACTGTCTTTCATGTCTTGTAGATAGAAGTCCTATGTTTCTTCTCTGTACTCTCAGGTCCTTGGAGTTGGTTCATACTGGTTTCATGAATGATATGAGATTTTGGCTTGAATGCCTCGAGGTTTTATGCTACTCTAGTATGTGTTTTGATAGAACAACTGTTATATGATGTCCTTGAGATGAGTTGGAACAATGTTGTATAATGTAAATTATTATATGTATGAGTTTTGGATCTTTCTATAAAAGTTTTCTGGACAAGGATCTCCTTGCAAAATGGTTTTAAATTTTAGTGATTTTTGTTAATCTGATGTTTATGTTTATTCCTCTTAATTAGTAATGATTTGTTTGTCGGTTTGATGATGGTCGTTTCAAGTTTTGGTATCAGAGGTTAAGGTTCTCTGAGTCTACAGAGACATGAGACTAAGGTGTTGAGTCTGTTCTAGTGTCCTCCAGTACACCCTATAGTGACTTATGTTTATGTAGAATAAAGGGTGAAGTTTAAAAATGACTAGAGAACACGAGGAACAAGTTGCTGAGAGCAATGTTGTTGCACCAAGAGAGGGTGCAAGAGATGAGGAAAGAGAAGAACAAGTGCTTGAGAATTCCCATTTTAACCCAATCAGGATAGAGAATCCTTCTTTTTATGCTCTTGAGAGGCAAGTAGGGACAACAATGATGCATATAGTAGACTGGATACTAGCATTACAACTGAGGTTACCAGTCCTCAATATAGAAACTTTGGGCTCTAAAATGGGTCTTGAATCACATAGTCATGTTGGAATAGTGGAAAATGTGGGAAGGATTAACATATGGCAAGAAAATAGACTCTTACATAAGTATAGACAGATAATACATCTGTGATGGTAATGCCCAAGGATGGGCAATAAGTTTAGAATTAAGGAAATATCATTACAAATCTAGAGACATTTGCCTAGTTGTTCTAAAAAGCCAAAGTTTTTGGTGCCACCAGTGCAATAAACGCCTAGTGCACTAGGGTAGTAATCACTATGTAAAGGCAAAGGTCCTAACATTCCACCTGTAAGAACCCATGGCTTAGTTTCTACATCAGTAATAAGACTGATAAGACCATGGTATGAGGACAAGACATGATATAGATATGGACATGTTGAGCATACTAAACTCTTTTCTTTGAAAAGAAGGGAGGAAATGACTCAACAACTGAGGTAGACTCGGGGGGCTTATGAAAGTTGTAGCCCAATGATGTAAAAAGGCAAGAGTAGAAACATGAAACAACTAGACTCTATGTGTTGAGTTAACCTGGAGCGGTAGATGATTGTGAGGGGTAACAGTCAGATAGAGATTTTTCATTTGGATATACCTTCTCTTTATTTTATCTGATAATCATAAGAAGGATTGATGTTGTTGACTTCCCTTTGGTTGCCCTATGGGAACATAGGGAAGAAATGATGAGAACTAGAATTTTTATTCTGTTCAGTATTCTTTTAAATGTTCTATACTTACTCTTATTTGTGTGAAAAAAAGGATGAGATATAGAAGTGATGCCTGGAGAAAATCCAGGAATGTTAAATCATGTGTTTGTGATGGTATGAAATGTAAGGAATATGATAGTACACAAAGTGCATACTACCTAATCTCATTACTTGTATACTCTGGCCAAGTATTCAACTATTGAAGATAAGGTGAGTATGGAACTCTTAGATTGTTATCTTTCTGATTACTCTGATCTAGTAGTCATTCTAAGACAATCTCATGAGTATAATGAAACTGGAAATATGGTATGGACATGTGTATCACATCCTATGTGCAAAAAAAATGGAATCAGAGATGATCTCAGATCAATCTGTGTGTATGAGGAAGTAAAAAATATAATCCTCATGATAAAGAGAATGAGGACAAGGGAGATGATCCCTGTCTGATAAATCTTGTGTGAATAGTAAAGATATTTTCCCATGATGTGGAAATGGGAAATGTGATAAAATCACAAAATGTTCATGAACATGTTAGACAATAACAAAGAAAGGAGTGATGACATGTAATCAACCTTGTAATTCCTATGTTGATGGCAAGGAAACTAGGATGAAACAAGAGTAAAAGGCTCATGAACAGTTGAAAGTTAATGCAATAATTATAGGAGATGATAATCTCTTCTCTTTGATAAACAACCATGGGTGATGATTGGGTGATAAGAGGAATATGTTTATTTATGTTCTCTTCTTTTAGGGACATGGAAATCAAGTGAGTACTATGACACTTGATGTGCATGGATTAGAAATAATCCATTGATGGATACTTAGAAAAGTATTAGTTCATCTTGGACATTGGTTCCAAGATAACGATATGTGTAAAAAGTAATGTTCCAAGATGAAAGAAAGATCATTTTATATGTGTGGCTTTGGTAATGACAATAGAGAGATGGAAATGATGAGGATGTGATGTGTTTATGACACGTGATAGATACCAAAGTAAGGAATTCTGGTATCTAAGAAATATCAGGTGGTATGGGAAAGTAAAAACATAACTCCTAATCAGATGATTTATGTTGGTTACCTGGGATGGCCAACTGTGAAATTAGTCTAGTTACATAAATAGCATGGACATCATATGTTAGGGGTTTATGCTCTACATAAACATATCATCGATAAGAATGTACTAATTGAAGGAACAATTGTAAAATCATTGTGGGAAAAGCTTATCAAGCTAAAAATAATTCCTTAGAATACCCTTATCTAGATCTGTTAAGGCAACTTATACATAACATCTAAAGATACCTCTAAGATAAGTTCTTAATTGATAAGTAACCTCCCCTTATGACAAGAGAATGTACCACTAATGAGATAGTTGGTACAAGTTGTAAGAAAGTTTAGTGTTGTGTCAACAGGTTAGATGGCATAGTAGATGTATGATAAGACTTGTAGTCCCAAGTGGGTGACATAATGTAACTCTGGTCTTTCCTTGGAAGTGAAATGCTAAACTGAATGAGGAGTATGGAAGACTCCCCAGAATCAAGAATCTTGTCACATAAAGTTGTAAGTTTAGAAAGGTGACAAATTAGTGAGGTTTGGCACCTGAGTTAAATAGGATATGTATAATGTTTCTCTGACTAAGAAAAGTGTTACCCGACATAGAGTTGACTCTAAAGTCAATAATGAAAAAGACAGTGGAGTATGTGTCCTGTGTGATAGATTCTATGATAACCCTATTTGGAAGAAATTTGTGTTGATCAAAGTTCTATGGTATCTCCATGACATTAAGATGTTATGTGGAGACTTGATGATATGATGAATGAATAATATCTGTCTCCCTTTACCTGCAATTTTGGGGACAAAATCCTTGTTAGGGGTTTTTAACTTGTAATGACCGTGACCTGGGTTATGATGTAACCCTACTTGTTTTGTCTAATTAAGTTTCTTAGAAATTTAATATAATCATCTAAGGTGTTTTTTTATCATGTGACACACTTATGTTCCAAATTTGGTCATGATTGAATGTTGTTTGAGCAATGTTCCTTTGTTTTGGACCAAAGTGAAATTTACCCAAGCTGACATGCTATATTGAAAAATTTCACATATCGAACATGCCTTAAGTGTTTTAGCATCATTAGAGAGAAAATGATGCTAAGTGGTGGCTTTTGGAAAGCCTAAATTCGAAGTTTGAACTTGTTTGAATAATGTTAGTACCTTGTGCACCAATTTTGGTACAAATAGTAATTTACCCAAAATATATGGTTAATATGCAAATTACCACCTATAGAGTGTTTCTACATTCTATATGTATCATTTAGAGTAAAGATAATGAATGAGACACCATGTTTGAATCAATTGTGATAAAATGACGAAGAAAAAGGGTTGAATATGAAACCCTAACTTGAGTTGTATCAAGTTTTGAAAAGCTTTTATATGAGTGCCTATCGGCCAAGGAGCCATAGGAGGAGTCTCATATCATTTTTTGGAATCTTGTCAAAGCCCATGACGTGCAAAGCATCTCAAGGAGGTGATGTGTATCGGTTTACAACTTCCTTAGAAAAGTTGTATCAGATTATGAATATAGTGGTGATTTAATTGATATATCTTATTCAAAGGGATAAGTAATGAACGAAATTTCATGCCTAGATTATCCTCAAGTTTTTTGAATTTCAATATAAATTTTAATCCATGCATGTACACATGTCACCCATGCATGTACACGTGGCACATAGTAGCTCAAATTGATGACACCTCATTTTCAAACTTCTTCATGAACAACAAGTATATATACCCCTTCTTTTCACCCATTAGTGAAATGTTTCGAATCTTACAACCCTCATTCCCTAAGGTATCGTGCATAGGGTCCTTGTATCGTGTAGGAGTGAAGTGGTATCATGCATAGGGCCTTGGGTATCATCCATAGCAAGTTCATATCGACCAAGTAAGGTGGTATCAGCCTAGTAAGGTGATATCGGCCACAGTGGAGTGTTTTGACCACAAGTGAGGGGGATATCGACCACAAGTGATGGGATATCATGCATGAGTAGTGTGGTATCGTGAAAGGTTCTAAGGAGCAAGAAGGATCTCAATACTTAACTCTAAGGTGATGCCATAATTATCTTCAACCTTGGATTGAAGCTTGATTTTAGGGTTATGATCTTCCTTTCTTTTCTTCTTCACCAATTGCTTATCCTTGGTGATTCCTTGTATACGAAGGATTTGTGAATGAGCCTTGGACTTTTGATAAGTCATCTTCAACTTAGAAATGTGGAGCTTTGGAGCTTGGATCTTTAAAGTTGTTCTTAAGGCGGGTTATATAACTTGAACTCTATCATGTTATTATTCATCACCAAAATTGCTATACTTAATGAGCTACTTTTAATTCCAAAATTTTCTAAAATAGTTGATGACATTATGAGTTATAGTAGTTGCTTAGACCTGTAAACAAGAACTATAACAGTTAGAATAAAGGTCTAGATCTTGAAAAATATGGTATCACCTTATAAAGTGATATCGGGTTCAAGCACACATGCAAACACCTCTAACCCGATATGATGATGCACCTACTTAACTAAAATGATATGGATATGATTCAATACTTTCTTGCACGATATGGTGGTGTAGTATACACCTCTTGCATGATATGAGCTCAACCAAACACCTCAAAAATTATATTGGGCTAAGAACACACCTCTTTGCCTGATATGGTGTGAAGCACACACACACCTCTTTGCCCGATATGGTGTGAAGCACACATACACCTCTAAAGTGATATGGTGAGCAAGCACACACCTCTTGTGACAACCCCAATTTTTGGGTACTTTTGGGTGAGAAATGTAATTTCTCCTATTAAAGATATTTTAACAAATAATGATATAACTTGTTTTGAATAAAATGTTTTCATTTACAATAGCCTTGTTGGTTGTTTTGTGGGCCTTATTGGCTATTGGGCCCAATAA
The DNA here is from genome assembly GCA_963693085.1 of Alisma plantago-aquatica. Taxonomy (NCBI): domain Eukaryota; kingdom Viridiplantae; phylum Streptophyta; class Magnoliopsida; order Alismatales; family Alismataceae; genus Alisma; species Alisma plantago-aquatica. The sequence continues at coordinate 464,388,169 of OY856413.1, read as the reverse complement.
CAAAGAAAAGGAAATTCAATTAGTAAATGAATAATTAAGAAATAGAGAAAAGGAGGTATAAGCCTCTATAAGGCAAAGGAACATTCCTAAAGGTGGATTTCATGCCTCTTGGGTTCCTTGGATTTCAAGGAGTCCAAATTGCAAAGATATGCAACAAGAAAGAGAAAGGATTAATTAAATATTGCTTTATTTAGAAGAAATATGTGAAAATATGTGAAAATATGGATAATGGATCCATCTTGGAAAATATGGATAATGGATCCATCTTGGAAAATATTTCATGTTCACATGGTTTCTAATAGAAAAAGGAATCACAATTAAGAAAATAAAGTATTATAATAAAGATATTGTGTTTAAATGACTTTTATTAAACATTTACTTGCATGTGAAGAAACCATATCTTTCCTTTCGAGTTTAAGGCTCAAAATTGGAATAAAGAAATATAATGCAAATCTAAAGATTTCCCTAAATTTTGGTTGAAAAACATTGCACAGATTCCAAGTTATGCAATTTACAAAATATCCTAAAGTGTGAATATTAATGACATAATGATCATGTGTCATGATTTATCTGGGAATAAATCCCGATTTTCACTTTTGGGCACTTATCTGCGATCGTTGGATCTATGATCCATAGCCTGGGATGAATCCCGATCTCACGAGGATCTGGGATAACTAAGTCCAGAATGCGAATTTTTTATCAAAGTTTTCACGAGTTAGAAGCCATATGCGAATATGTGAAGGAGACCATCTCCTTCAGGAGCTTGCTCCGAACCCAACCACCCTAAGGTTGGTGGGGTTTCGTTGTGAAATGGGGAAGTCCCCAATTCACCGAGGACTCGATGGCCACCCTATATATAGTGTAGAGTGCACCACAATGTGAGCAACCCTAAGGTTTACCCTCTTGTGACCGCGGTGCAGCAACGATCGTCTTCGTGCATTCAATTTGATTGAACGACGTGTTCTTGCCCCCTGTCTAGCAGTAATCCTCGCTGCAGCACCGGCGGAGCGTTGGCGGTGAAGGACTAGTGATGAAAAGAAATTGAGGGTAGCTACGAGTTCGGGAGAGCCAGGCGACGCACTCGGTCCAGTCGGCTTGATCACAGGAAGAAGATAGCCTGAAGTCAACTATGGAGTTGACTCTATAGGGCTACTCGTGAGACAGCCCAAGGAAGAAGATGACCAAGGGGTAAAAGACCCCTTTGTCCTCGCATGTGCATTATCCAGGTAAGGGCATAGATGTCTTTTCCTTCTTTATAATCGCGGGTGGGCGTACGATCAGGGATCGTTGGATCCAGTCGAGTCCAGCGGATCATCAATCAAACGACCTACATTTTTCTAAAAGTAATAGATAATTCAAAAAAGTATTTTGCTTTACTAAAATCATAACTTTTTCTAGGAGGATCTGATTAGAAAAAGTTATACATGAAAGTTTCTTAGACAAATACAAGGAACACAATAAAATTGGTGTGAGAACCTGAATCTGTTCATATTTACAAAAGTGTGTTAATCTAATGAAAAGTTCTTATGTATTAGATTAAGAAACCCTAATCGAGCATATTGGTTAAATTCATGTTGCTTAGTTGATGAAATGGACTAATTGCAACCTATTGAAAAGTTAATGACAAACTTGAACCTGATCTAGATGTTTCTTGTATGATTTGGGGTTTTTACCTCAAGTAAGAATGATTAAGCACTTAGACACCCTAATTGAGTATAAAGGATGAATCTTGAAGGTTTAATAGGTTAATTTGTGAAGTAATAACTTGTTGAATATTAAAGTCGAACTTCAATCTATAATTTAGGGTTCCATGTATATAAATGAGCTTTAATGGGCATTGAAACCCTAATGTTAGTAATAGTGACTCTTAATGTCTTTAATTATTCAAATTCATGAATAAAGTCGAGATATGATGGTTCTAGGCTATTTCGGGTATAAGAGTTCCTAATTTGGATAAATACCCTTAATATGGTAATTAGGGTTTTCTAATGAATAAAGGTGGAATTAATGATAAATGGAGTTCATATATGAATTAGATCATAATGAACTATGAGTTGTTAATCCGGAAGGAACCAAAGATGATAATTAGGCCTGATGATCTTGTCATGAATTTGGTAGTTTTATTGTAAAAGAGTATAATGGACTTAGTTGATGTTTAATTGTGCCTTTAATCCAAAATTAGGGTTTAAAAGAGTAAAAATGAAGAGGAACCCTAATTGCAATGGAAACCCTAAAAGTGGACTAGAAACCCTAGGAAGCGAGCTAGATTTAATAGATCTTGATGGCATGATCAATGATAGGAAATTGTAAGCATATTTCACGATCTCTTTGTGTGCTTGCTTGCCTATTGGATTTCTTGCATTGATTGGATTAATTCTGTCTCAAGTCAGCCTGACAGGTATGTGGTTAATTATGATTAATCACATTAGTTTTCCCAAAGGTTTTTCGGATGGTTAATTGCATTGAATGCAACCTATCCGTTTGAATGTTCATACATGCAAATTATAAATTCACTATGATTATTACAATCTACTATTACTCTACTAAACACCAATACTCGTCTCCTTCATACGAATCCCTTACTTTAGTTGGACTCTATAGTCAATGTGTTGGGTTCGGTGAGATTAATAGGGCTTGTTATTTGAAGTTCTGTTTGATTTCGTTTCTTCCCTACCCACATATTCTAATAGTTGGTCACTTTAATGTGCTTCCAGCCCCGTGACATTCATAGGGTTTGATGTTTCCAATTCTGCTTTGATCTTCGTGAAATTCATAGGGTTTTCTTGCTCCAGTTCTGCTTTGTTCTCTTGCAAGGAGGGGAACCTATTGCTGCACTGGTGTTGTGACCCCGTCTAGATCTGCAGTCACTCCTAGTAGATCAAAAGACACTTTTTTTCCAGGCATCACATCTTCAAAACTAATTTGGCTTTGGAGTTCATTGTATTAATGTTGTAACAGATTTTAGTCAACTTGTCATATTAGACGTAGTGGATATAGATGATCCAGCTGGCGATGTGGAGGATCCCATCCTCATCTTATGCAATCATAATGTAACTCCGTGGGTAGGATCTTGTTGTGATGCCATGACTCTCAATCCCACCGTTGCACTACCGTTTCTGGGATGGATTTATGGTGCATCTGTTGTCAAAAAGTTGGTCATGGTTAGATCCACCCCTGTACTACAAACCCAAAACATCGCCCATACTTTTGCACCACCAAAGAGCAAGTATCGCTCCAGCCCAGTGACTCCATCTATCCTTGTGACAGAGAAGCCCAACTTATATGTCCCTCATCACCCTTGATTACTACTACTAAGAATGTATCCATCCAATTAGAGCATCTAGGAGTGTACAAAGGACACCATCTCAGACGTGTGTAATGGTTCAGGCGGTGACCACCAATAGGCATAGCCGAACCTGAAGTGCTCTGCAAAATCATTTCCTAGACCATGATTACTTACAAATAGGGGAACTAGACCAACAGGTGGACAAGTACAACACAGAGGCACGTGATCACAATGACGCAAGTAAACCAATAGATGGCTCAGCCAGTGGATGCTGGAGCAAGTGCAAAAATATGGATTCCACCAACTAGCATAGTTTAGAACAATTTTGTGATGTGGCCAATTGTATCAATCAGGATTCAAGAGATATGTTAAATTGTAACTGTTGCAAAGTTAATCACCATGCTTGGAGATTTCACATGAGGATTGGCGATATTAATGCTTGAATTCATGTCAGAATTATGTAGCCCTGTGCCGTGTCATTGGTACTGCTGTAGTCTATGGTCTCCATCATTATTGTTCTTGGACAGGGATCTTCTTTAGATTGTTATTGTACAGTAAGCACTTTATCACAAAATGTATGCATCCCTTCTGCAATCAAATTCGACTGAATGAGCAGCCATAGCTGCTTTCTGTGAGCTCATTTACACTGGTGGCTGAGATTTGCATCTAATGCACAAGTATTGCTTTTACACCTCAACTAAATTGCCAACTATTGGCTTCCCTACTTATCAATGGAGCTAATTGGACTCGCACCAATGCATCCGTTTCCATGTTGCAGATTTTCAAGCTTCTGTAGGTGCTTTAGTAACATGCAATGGGCTCTGTGGCAGTCACTAAGCCCACTATGTTTGTGGACCACTGGGTACATATATATGTAGCGTGATGGTACATATCAAAGACATGATTCCTTTATGACTTCTATGAACTGGTAAGATATTAAACCTTAAACCAATTGAGTTTGAGCAGCACATTTAAGTCACTATTACTCAATATAGTTTTTACTGTTCTTTCTATCATGTATTTGTTTGAACTCTTTTCTTCTTATATTATAAAACAAAAGATCTAACCATAAGGATGTCTTGTATTCATTTGGTTCAGTATCATTCCCCCAAAAAAAATTATTGGTGCATTGATAAAGTTAAAGAAATCATTGCAATTGATGATGGTTTTGGACTTCTATCCTTCTTCCTCTAGGTGTTTCAAAAGTGAGTTAGTTAACTGGACAAAAATAACGATAGAGTTCTTAGGAGAATATCCCAATGTTATCCTTGTATCAACAACTTTTACAAGTACATGGTTTACTCAACAATTTGACTTTTACATTTGTTTTTCTCGATACTTTTGGGATTTTTTCACTCTAATATTACCGATGATTATAGATAAATGTGAAGAATATACCGGTATGGGTTATTAATTTGTTCTTCATTTTGAATACGTAATTCATTATTCTATGGTTCTAAAGACGACAACTTGATTTCATAAATGAGTTTAGTTCATATTTGTATTGTGAATGGTAAAAATTTCTTCTCTATTTACGTAAATAAATTAACCATTGATCCTATAAATAGGATAGTTTGTATTTTGTTTCTATATTTTGGCTCCTAGAGTAAGTGTATCAAAAGTGTGAATTTTATTAATTATGTCAATATTACAACAATATAATAATCATGGTCTAGAATTTGTACTCTACATGACTTGTCTTGCAATGTATATCATATATGAAACCAAAAACATGGAAATGTTAACAAATAAAACATATTCATCAAAACAAGAATTCTAAAAAGGACTTTACTACTCCATTAGATGTTGTTAATCAAATAAACAAACATTTCTAGCATGGTGTATCCAATTGGTTAAATAATGAGGAGTTCGTGCCTTATGGTTCATTATGAGCATAAATAATAAAAACATATATGGCTTGAAATATTGTGATTATTATTCGGAAATATTGATCATGAGAACCAAAAAAAAAAATAATAATATTAGTGATAGAAAATTGTGACATTTACATTTTTGTCTAGAAGCAATCAGTGTTGTAAACAATGACTTAATTTTCACATGTAACCCCACTTCATTTTATTTGATACATCCTCATACATTTTAGACTTTGATAGTTATTTTTTGTACTTTATTTTGTTAAATCACTTCTCAAACATAATTTTACTTCCATGCTTTCACATTTAATATAAATATAATTGTAAATCATTTCTTGTTACTAACTCCAACTCTTTGTAAATATATATTTTGTGTTTTTACATAGTTATTAATAGATAATAATTTTGTGTGTATCAATAATCAGAACTGAGTCAAAATAGATTGAGAATGTGAGTTACTTTTTAAAATTAATTTGTTTAGGTTTTTAATAATTGCAAGGTGATATGTATTATTAAATTGTTATCATAATTACAAAGTTGGTTCACATGTAAATATATATAAACATATTGTACCTGAGTTGTTATTAGAGAAACTAGACATACTTTCAAAAAATTAGGTTTGTCGAAATAAGAACTTTAACAAAAATTAAATCACGTCAATGGTTCTATGAACAATAAAACAACTTCACAAGTTCTTGATCACAAAAGTCATTCTAAACATTGGTTTTATGATGAGCCTAATATTTTTTTTATTTCTATAGAATTACAAAAGTGATATCATACTACCTCTCCACAAGTGCATAATCAAGAACTACATAAAAAAAGTTCATTTATAATCAAAGAACTTATTAACTTAACAAAAGACTAGAATTGGCGTGCAAAATCTACATTCAAAATCAAATTATCCACCATATTATTACTAAAAATGAGAAATTTCAATTGCTTAGGGTGATTTCCACGATAAGAAAATCTTTTCTAATTGTTTAGTTGTCAATATAATATTTATATTGTTTAAATTATTCAATTTATCAAAAAGGGAAGTACCAAAATTTATTTTTCATCCATTTTTTAAAAATAAGTTTAACATCTAAGCTCATACAATTGTGGGAAAATATGTTTCTGAGTATATATCAGAATTTGAAAAGATAACATTTCTTTTTATTATATTATATGATTTAATCCTTCGTCTCCTATCCTAAGAATTATTTGATGTAGGTTTCATAATCATCACATCCTCACATGAGACACTAAATCCTAATTCTGGGAGTAATGAGGAAGATTATTTTCTTGATATTCATAGTTTTACTCCAATTTTAAGAATAAATGTTCAACTTTTCTTAATAGTTTAAAATTGTTTTGAAACATATAATTGATGCATATGTATCATTACAAATAAAAAAAGTGAAAATGCTTTATTTTATGATTTAGATGTTTCTAAATACTTACTCATATAGTTGAATAAATATTTGTATCATCCATCTATTTTTCTTGTGATTTTTGGGGTTTAGATTGACATGTGCATATGTTCCCTTGAGTTGTAAAAGCTTTTGCAAATATGTGACACATAATTTTCATGTTGTGTTCTAATGAATACCTACTTCTAGATTAGTAATTTTATCCCTTAAAGTGATCAATGAGATTAATAGATATGTTAGTTATTTTGGGCCACATTAATAGATAATTTATCAAAAGTATCAGCTAAATGTTTTTGATTGATAAATTAGCTTGGACCAAGAGCATTTGCATGATACTGCAAAACATATTCAAATATCATGTAGACATATGCAATGATTTGAAAGTTACATTTGTGATGAAAAATATGTTGCTTGAGAGATAAAATCAGTAAAAATTTAAAACAGCTAAGTAAGACATGATATAAGTAGAATAGTTTAGGATATGTCTTCTTTGATGTTCGGTTGTAGTTTTAGAAAGTATGATTAATATACTAATTGATTAATGGTTATAGTTATTTTTGGAATGAGGAAGGCTATAAAATTGTGGAATTGTTTTTTATATTCTATGTGTCATGCCAAATTTTTCATATTCTAAGTGTCAGCTCAACATTTTCGTACGTGATGTAAAATATTTTAATATTCTATATTCCATGTCAGCATGTCTTGATTAGTGTTCATCAAGAAAAAATGATTACACTAAAAATTTATGAGGATATATATTTTAACTATAGTAATTTTCCAGGATTATATATACACTTTATCTGATTATAACTTAAGGTATTACTAATATATATAATAATCTCACATCATATGATAAAAGGTTATAAAAAGATGACTGGCTATATTAAGTTCAATTAAAACAACAATGCATCAAAGTAATTATTTATGAGGATTTAAAAGTGTTTCAAATTCTACGTAAATACATTGAAGATGAATTCAATATTGGAGGTGATATTCTGATTGAATGTATATCTAACAAGAAACATCAAATTGAATAAATAACTATCACTACACATTGTTTTTACATTCTAAGAGTTAAATATCCATAAGATTATATATGTTTAAACCTTATAAATTCTAATAGTAATGAAGAATTATCCAAGAGAAGAGGAATAGTTCAATGTGGAAGAGTCAATAAAAACAATATTTGAATAGTTTAGTTTGATTGCAACAAAATATGACAAGAATTGTTTCACCCAAACAACAACACAATTCGTACGACATACTTGTACGATATATAAATGAAATGTCAACTGTACAAGGGTCTCTATTGAATTATATAGGAAAGTGATGGATGTTGAAAAGACCAAAGCATCTTTATTATTTTTGGTACGCTCATTCTAGAAAATTCAAGATAAAAAAGTTTCTTCATGTTTGTGAATTCAATAAATAAAGTTGCATTTTGAGTAAAATTATGGTAGAAATGCGTATCAATACTGAAATATTTCATCTATAGGTGATATTAAATATATTATTGTAAATATATTAGCATTTCATGTTGATCGTGAAAAGTGACCATTCTTAAAAAATGTGTGCTCAATTTTTTATAGATGTAAAAAAAAGTTATTTTCATTTGGTAGAGATGACTTAATATATAATATGTTACCATTTACAAGATATTTAACTAGAAAAACATAATTTTATAATTAGCTTAATAGTTAATGATGATAATATTACGACTTTTGAAGAATATACGACAAATTCTTATATACATTGTTGTTCGTTTTATAGGTGATAATTATACTTGAAATAAAGAACGAGTACATATAACGTTCATAGGAAATATTAGAGATATCGAAGACAAAGAATTTCTAAATGAAATTATTATTGGAATGTTTGATCATGAACATATGGAATGAAATCCAAGGATTCCTAAATTGGGTCAAATGCTATAAACATTGGAGAAGAGATGAAAAGCACACTTTCATAAATATTAAAATGTGACAAATGTGAAAACAATTGATGATGTCTTGAACTAATGAGAAAGAAAACAAACAAAGTATTGTGAACTTGATTGAGAATTAATCATTTGTCGTATGTAAATTTTACAATTTCATGCAATAATTATATTTTGAATAATTAAGAAACTAAGAAATGAAAATTGAATGCTACTTTAAAAGTTTATTTATTAGTAATGACACATTAAGACACTCTATAGATGTATGGTCTCAGATAGAATCACATGCAAAGCACGTGCAATTACTAGTTGTAAAATAAGTGTGTATTCTCACACCTACATGCCACCCTGATGGATGATGAAAAAATGTCAAGCCCAGAAGGGAAGACTAATGGGCACCATGAGAGGTGACACCAGACACCAAGCTCGGGATTGAGAAGGTGGTCTATGTTGCATGACTAATGGGAATCATGAGAGGTGACCCCAGGCACCAAGATCGATATTAAGAAGGTGGCCTTAAGTCAATGGCAAAAGAGAAACCCTATAGGGGGTATTCCAGGGTTAGGGCAAAAGAGGTGGAGAATGACACATAGAAAACGTAAATAGGCTTGTTAGTTACCTTGATTGTGATAATTAGATTTTTAGCCATATTTGTGAAATTTTGGTTGTCCCCACACACTGACATATTTCAATATGCTGATCGACATTTTGTTTGTCGGCATTTTAGGTGCAACAATTGTAAAGAATAAATAGTAAAGTGACACATTGTGGAAATAAGAAATAAAGTGCAAGGAGGATTAGATAGAATAGATCCAAGATGTGGATAGTAGTAGATATCCAAGTTTTGAAAAAGGTATACAAAGTTTTATTTTATACCAGATTTCAGTTTAGTTCAGTAGAATTTCATAATTAGTATTGATTAATTGTTGAACCTTTGATCCTATTAATTAGGATAACGGCTCTGACTTCTGAGTATCCCTTAATTGGGGGTTATCGAGAGGCGGGGTTGTTACATTTGGTATCAGAGCATCAGTTCCTCATTTAATATTTAATAATTATTAAATTTTACAAATACCATAGAACTGAGGGAGTAATTAGAGGATTTTCTGAAAGATAGAGGTGTCTAGAAAAGGATCACGTGTGGGGGCTGGAAAGATTTTCCTCCACACCGCTAGTTAGAATATGAGGACTCCCAGATTAGTGTGAGTGCCTGGCCAATGTCTTAGGATCTGACTCAAAATAAGATACCTTTAGGACTCGCTCATGTTGTTCATCCTTTTTCAACTCTAATGTTGTTAAGGATTTTAAGGATTAGGGTTTTCTCTCTCTTCCTCACTCTCTTAAGGTATGGGTAAGGTTGATAAGGTTTAAGTAATCCTCCACCAAATTAATGAAAAAAGCATGTAAATAAGATGTCATGGACATAAGCTTAATAGATAAAGTGTTAAATAAAGAATAGATACATGCTTAGGTCATATGACACATGTTGTCATGCCCTTAGGAGAGACCTGAGGCTAGACCTTCTTGTCAGGAGGTTGAGTAGAGAGAGATGGTCTTGGAGGCAGAGATCTCCATTTAAGGTAGAGACCTAGTACATCCTCTGAGGATGATGCTAACCCTAACCCTAAGTGGTGATTAGAGAGAGGGACGACACGATGAGTTAGATGTCATGATACACCAGGTGTGTGGTCATGCTTTCATATGCCCATGACGATATGAGCCATGTGAGGTTGATTGACTTAGTTCTTTTTGTGACCCAACCTTGGAAAAGGGCGTGCATGTTAGAATGAAGGATGGCTCCTTCAACAATGAGGTTAGTGAAGAAAGTATAGAAACCCTATGGGCTTATGCGAGTAGGGCATAACATGCACCCAAAGTACGTCAGTAGTGCGACTATAGGTTGAAACCATAGCCATGAGAGTTTGATGGATAGCTTGTGAGATAAGCATAAAGGGGCTATGGATAATCTTGAGTGAACGTAAGTTTGAACATAGGCTTTGCCCATGTAGGGGCATGCTTGTGATCTTGATCCATCTTCATGGAGAGAGGACCTCTAGTAGTAAGGTTGCTTGTAGGGTTAGCTCTAGAGAGAGAGAGCAGGACCCACATCATGGTATGATCCTCTCCTTAGATAATCATCAATTTAATCTTATTAATATGGTAACAAAATAAAGGGGAATTGGAAAATATTTATGTTCTAGAATAATGGAACTAGTCCCAAAAATTCAAAGCCGATGGAGGGGACTCAGAAGGCATAGTATATAATGGTAAGGGTACCATCCCTATTGTGGAACAACTCCCTCCTCTTCTTCTTGCATTGTCCTCCTCTTCACTTCTTCTCTTCAGTATAGCAACCAGGGTGTTATCCTAGGTTTGTATATATAGGGACCCTAGGTAGCCTCTCACCACAAGAAGACGTGTCCCTAGTCACAATGGTCCAGGCTAAAACCCTACAAGGGATCCCTATGTCTCAAACACCCTAGTTCTTTCAGCATGAAGTCATCTTAGACAGACTACAAACCATATGCAGTAGGTGATAGCATGGCCCTTAACTGAACTAGGAATGAAGGTTGTCAGAGTCTCTCTATCTTTCCCTTGCACCACCATCACCCCCTAGACAGGTCCGACAACCATCCACGACCTACAACTCCCCCCCTCCCCGCCCCTTCATCCATTTAGCACCATAGAGATCTTCTAGAAGAGGAAGGTGGGGATGGAGAACCAGATATGGAAGTCAGGGTGATTATGTCTGGGTCACTCCAGAGGTGGTAGGGGGGAGTCAGTAGAGCCACAACATTAAAGGTGTGAGCTTGTGGAAGGGAGAATGCCACCATGGCACCTCTAGCAGCACTGCATGTGGGAGTCGTGCGTTGTGGACGCTTGAAGGAGGGAGATGACGGACAAAATCCCCCGGGACAACCTAGACCATCCTGTATGAGGGAGAGATTAAGATTGGGTTGCAACTCAAGTCATAGTACCCAACTAAGTGCTATACTGATTGTAAAAAGAAAGTTGTTGAGTCGGCTAGCATCAACCAATAGGAAGGCGTCATGTGGTCAGATTTAAGGTATAAATGTTCCTTTTTGTAAAATGCCTAGAAAACACTAGGATAATCAAAATATAGGCAAATTACATATTAAACTAATAGGAAAAACATGTAGAATAAAAATATGTTATTTTAATTAGAAACTTGTTTAAATGATGATCAATACATAGAAACACTAGATTTGGGTAGTAAAATTTCAGAAACATTAAAAGCCTTTCTTTTGTAATGTTATCTCACATTTTTGAACAAAATGGAAATCTATGATGATCAAAATAATAATGATGAGTAATTTGGATATATAAAGTGAATAACCATGTATATGAAGAATTAGTTGAAATATCATAACTTGCTAAGTTGGTAATGAACATAATTGAATCTAAGTAATCATAATGAAAGGATATATTGGATATAGTAATTAGGGTTTCATTTAATGTGTAATGTAAAATATTCCTCACCCAACTAGAACATGACCTTAAACCCTAGATTAGGAACCCCAAATAAGGTTTAATGTGACTAATGTGATGGTGAGACTTTAGGATTTACAAACCTGCATATGTAATGTTGATTGCTTGGATTCATCTTTGTTGATTGGATTTCTTGAATGTACTTGAAGTATTCTCCACATGATAATCTGCATGGTTCCATAAAAGGTATGTGGTTACGATGATGACTACCAACATTGTAGTTTTCTAGTGTTTGTCGAGGTTTTCACGAAGATTGATTGAATAAACATTTGAGTTATTGTTTACATTTTATTCAAGTGTAATGCCACTATGAGTATCACATAAAGGAAGATTAAGTGAAGAAATTTCCAGTTCTTATTTGCAAATATTCAATTGAATATATGTTCTTATGTACTTGCATGCTTTTTCATGCACCCGACATACATAATATAGGAATATAATGAGCCACATTTTTGTTTCACAATGTCTTAGGTACATGATAAATATGAAGATTTCAAGACATGATGGACGAATGAAATTACCTAAAGACATTAAAGATAGCTTGTAAGGAGTATTAGATAGATATCTATTCTCATATGTGTAGTTTTGATGATAGAAATTCATGTAACTCTTTCGGGGAGCATCTTGTAAAAAATATTTGAATTAATGGAAATTATTTACTTTATTTGTTATTTGGTTAAATGTAGATCCTTCGATATTTTAGGTAATGTCTCTCAACTTTTTGGGTCTTTCCTTAATTGGGGATGTTTAAAAGTCAAGTCATTACACCTACCTTGCATAGAAGTGGGTGATGGGAAGGGTGTCATTTCACACATAATCCATGTCATTTATGAAATAAAATAGGATGATGTGCCGAAGTGATGGATGCAATGAAATTTAATGTGTCCTAATGCCTACTATTTCAAGTGGAATGAAGTGTGTTTTGGTTTCCTCATCCTAATGAGGAATATAGGTGGAAGGTGGTTAACATTCCACAATATTATTCTTTATGCCTAAAGATATATGATTCTTTTACCAATCCCTTTTCCTCCATTATCCTTTAATATTTTCTTTGATCTTTTTTCATTTTCTTGCCCCTTTATGATACATACACAAATGATATATAACACAAGGGTTTCTATAACTTTGGGGAAAGATCAAGGCCATTTACTCCTTTTTGTTCTTTTTATTCAGAATAGATGTTGAAAACATAACTTACACCTTAATGAACAATGTAAAACAAAAATGCAAACTATATGATTTTTTATGAAAATTAACTTATATCAATGAACAATTCATGCATCCATATTTTCATTTTCTTATGAAAAATTGAAACTAAATTCTTCATATCATTTCATGTGATGCAATCACTAGAGAAAACTTACTTGAATCATATATTCATCATATGTTGGTGATGGAATGAAATGAAGATGGATGAGATCATTTGACTTAGCAATGCAATCTTCTTAGCGTTCATACGTCTCTCTTCTATTAGCTCATGACTCATGGTGATCTAAAATATTTTCTTGAAATCAAATAAAATGACATACTATTGCCTGGTGAGATTGGACTCAAACACCATCTTTAATAAGATGACAATGGTAGAATTAGGTGTCAAGTTCACTACATATGTCTTTGGATTAACTAATCCACTAAATTCCTGATGTGGTGTACATTTAGATAAGCATATTAAGTTTTAAGGGTACACATAGACCATTACTTCAATTTACAAATGTGAGAATTTAATTAAATTCACTTCTATACTAGATAGATGTAGATTACAAGAAACAAAGCCAAAAATTAATATATACAAACATGAAACTAAATAAGGATAAAACAATAGTTAATAACATAAAACTACACAATTACATAGAAGCAAGATAAACCCCATTTCATGCCCCACTAAGCTTAAATTTGCCAATGTCCTCAATATCAAAAGGAAAACCTATAGATGGAACATGTGTGTCGGATACTTAGATTCCAATAGATAGAAAGTTCCCATAAGCAAGTTTGGATCTTCAAGATAGAACATGCAAGTGAATCAAGGTCTACTGAATGGCATGTATGGTGGTTGTGGTTAGCTGGCCAAGTGTACTTGGCTCCTTTAGTAGTTGTAGAGAGATTGTTGTCTATACTCCACATGTTTTAGACAATGATATATGTTCTCCTGGTTGCTTTATAAGAGGCTCTCATTTTAGTAAAACACCTGCTAGTACATGAATATCAACCCTTGGTTCTTGAAGATCCTCACCTAATGTGATGCCATTTTGTTCATTGTGATTATTCTTTTTGTTGTCGCATAAAATTGAATTGAGAATGTTGTAAATGCCCTTAAAGGAATGTGGACCCTCTTATGATTGAGTGGTGGTGGAGGAAGAAGTGTCACAGAAGTGTTCATAATGATGTTGCCTGCTACGAGTCCCCACCGGTGTAACCGCTACCTTCATATTGTCATCCTCATTGGATGCCCCATCAACATCCTCCAACTCCTAATCAGTGTCTCTTACATCATCTTCCGATCAACATATATGATCGAGATCGGTGATGTCAAAGATGGAATTTGGAAGGCTGTTCTTGCCCATCTTGAAGATGGCATGGATATGTCTCTTTATTAGATGAAGATCTTAGCATTGTGGAAATGTCTAAATTCCATGTTCCTCTTCGACTCTACTAGCTTGATATGGGAAAAATGAAGGTTGAAGTACATGACAATCCTTGTGATGAGACCACTAAAGTTAATGAGAAGATTCCTCTTCTCACTTGTAGACATCGAATATGCATGTTCAAGTAACAATGTGCCAAATCTCACTCCCAAGTGAGTGGAATGCCTAGAACTCATAGAGGTTTGTCACCTAGACCTTTCCTTTTATTGTGTAGACATGGAAAACATGGTGCTTGTTAGGAGTATGTGAAAAAGATGGTCAAAGGGATGCTCAATGTTGGTGACAATAGATTGATGTCAGTTGATCTTGGTAGGAGCTGACATCCTTGTCATCTTGTGCCTTACCACATGATGATCGAATTCATCGGGCAACATCTCATTATGTGGTTGGCTTACCCAAATATGGCATTGAACATATCTAGCATCAGATGGCGGGTGGCACTTTACAACAAAAAAATTTACCCATCCAACCTCCCACTCACTACTCCTGGTGTGGTGTGTAAGGAAGCACACTTCCAACAAGGCTAAAAACTCAACATCTCCATGTATGTTGAGAATATCCCCAAGAAGAGGTATGTTGTTTCCATCCTCTGGAATGCACACACCCTACACAGGTTGATGGTGAAGCTGAGTCGTTCAATGAAATATGTGTCACTATAAATAGTGGCCTTGAGGTCATGCTTTTTGCCAAGTTGGCATACCTTTTATTATGATCATCACTCCCAAGTGCTAAATGTGGCTTTAAGATGGGTCGGGACAAAGGTTCTATTAAAAAAACACCTTCTTTTCATGGACGCTTGCTCATCATTGAAAGATAGAGAAAGACAAAGGGAGCTCATTGTGGAGGTTTCTTGGTGAAAAAGCTCTCAAGGAAGCTATAAAAAGAGTGCTCGGGGAATGAGTGCTTGATTTGTGAGAAATACAAATGAATCCCCCTCCTTATATATGAGGAGAAGGGTCTTATCAATGAAAAGTTGGTGCCACGGACTTGGAAGTCGGTGGTACTGACATGAACCTTCTTCTATTTGCTCTCTATATCTTTTATTGGTACCAATGCATGATTGCTTAAGGTAACGACCTGCAAATCCATAATGTCAAATAGAGTCTGAGTTACCACCTTAATAAACATGTTGTGGATTATTTCTTTATCTTCATTGGATTTTCATACTTGTAGCCATTGCATTGGAGGTTACATATTTCTCTTAGTCTCGGTCTTAGTGGTACTAATTGGCAAAACAGTGCTATTTGAGATTTTACAGTTCGTCCTACATAGACCCATTACAAAATGTATATAATGTTTTCATTGCTACCAATGCAATGGTCGGTTCTACTGACCGACCTAAATCACGCGTCCGAAAAGGGAGTGGATTTGAAGTAGTCGGACTTTTAAATTTATAACCCGAAACCTTCTAGGCCCCCACAACTTTATTACGGGGTCGAAGTAGATATACGGGGTTGAACACAGGGACAAGGGTGGTAGTGTTGGGAATGCGGAATCGACACATTACACTCCGGTCGGGGTAAGGAGATGATAATGTTCCCCAAGGGAACAACATGACAAAATCGATAAAATAAAAGAAAACTATCTCCAACTAGAGCTACGAGGAAAATTAAGGTTTATCAATTTTTAGGGTTTTCACGCAATGGAAACAAAGAGGATAATACTAATGCTTTAGTAAGGAACGAAGAAGAAAGCTTCGGTAAAACAAGAGGCAGTAGAAATATCCTGTACCCCTTCTCTCGAAGCGGGTACCTCTAACTAAGCATCAACACCTCTCTCGAGGTTGCTGGTCTTAAGTTAGAGATGAAAGGTTACTAAAGCAACTCTGATCCTGGGCACTCTCGTACTCCTGTATCGGACCAAACACTAGAGCCACAACACCTCTCTCGAGGCTGCTGTAATGGGAAAACACGATTCAGTAGCTAGTCGAAATGTGATCCAAGCGTACAAGCTAGAGTTCGGATGTTAAACAAAACATTCATCCAAAAAAAATGTACCAAACATAAAGCAGCAGATAATTAAAACTCTTCTAATTCCATTAGCATAAAAGGGTCTGGTTACAATGCATAAGTAAAGAAGGTAAATGACTAAAATAAGTAAAGATAAATGTCACCTTCTTGATTTAGAAGGGCGACAGGAAGTAGCAGATCCTCCATCCCGATACCAGGTGGGAGCCTTGTCCGATACGCTCATGTCGAGAGGCACACTCTCTCAGGCGACACACTCGTGACAGGCGGATGTATCGTGCGGGGCGCTCATGCCCGATACAATCGTGTCGGGCAGCACCATCTCAGGCGACACGCCGTGACTGATGATACGTATCGGATTTGGTATCGTGACGGGCCAGAGTTTTGCTTCGAGTATCAGGTACTCATATCGGGTGTCCTTGTTGGTCGATATGAGTCTGCAGCGGTGCCCGAGGCCGATCCTAAGTGAACCATTCCCTCCCTCTAAGGCCGGGGAAGTGCTCACCTAGTATTGCCCGATACACCTCTAAGGCACGACACACTAGCTCCAGATGCTTTCCCAAGTTGGATTTCGAGAGATTCTGACCCGTCCCATCGGAGTCCTGTAGTTGGTATTTATAGGAAGCGATTGATGGAAGTTATGGTTCTCCTGACACCACGTGTCCTTCGTCATCTCTATCATCTCAGATTCGGCGATGCCCGATATGCGTATCGCCTGGCACAAGGATGTCGGGATGGGAGCGTGTCGGTCATCGTGACGAGTGGCGCCTACCGGTGGGTGGCCTGTATCGCGTGACACGCTTCAGCAGTCGTGACGAGTCCGGCTCACTGTCGGGTAAATTGCATATCGCTCGTCTGCTCCTTCTTGCACGACACCCTCATGTCGCGCGGTAGTGTATCGTGCTGCCCTGTGTCGGGAAGCGAGCGTATCGTCCGACTGGTGAGAAGTTCGATGCGGGTGGATCACATTTGTGGGCCGGGACAGGCCTTTTTGCTGATAAATGAGTTGAAAATCGAGGAAAACTCTGCAAAAGATGATAATATTGAGTTAAAAGCGTAGTGTGGCATGTTTATGCAAAAACATGACAAAAAGGAGAAGAAAATAGTTTAAAAGGGCAGATTTGATAATGAAATAAGGGCCAAAAACATCACAAAATTTGGTGTTAACAACTCCCCAAACATAGCATTTTGATTGTCCTTAATCAATCTTTAAACTTTGTTCTGTGATGCTTCTTCTTGACCGATATAGTTTTCAGACCATGGGTTTGAGGAGCATTGAGATGTCTTACAGAGAATACGGCCCAACCACGAACAATAGACTTTACTTCTCCTGCCTTATTTAAGCAAAACATTTCTCCACAGCTTCGGCGAGACTTGGGTGCATGATTTCAAAGTTAGCTTTCACACCAAACAACTTTTGGGAACATAAAGTTGTGTGTTTGGGTAGGCTTAAGGCTTTTTGGGTTTTTCTCGTTCCCATCAGTCCATCCAGGTACGGGTCCGTTAACGGGTGAGTGGTCCCTGCAGTCCAAGCCAGTTGGCTTTAGAGAAGTGATTTCACATCCTACGCACCACTGCCCCAGATCTACCATGCCTAAAGATGGGTACTTTTTAGAAAACAAGTGTGTATATATCTTTTTTTTCTTTCTTTTTATTTGGCACAACTCTCATGCTTTTATTCACTGTCATGAGGCTATTCTCTCTTGTTGAGATTTTTGTTGGGTAAGGGAAAACAAGAGGAATTTTTGCTATTTGGGCAGCTTTTTCCTTCTACATACACGTCTCTTAGCTGTTGCGAGATTATTTTTCAAAATTTTTGGCTTGGAAAGTCGTGGTCTCTTGTCATTTGAGGCTGCATTATCAGAAAGACATGACAAAACCTGCATCTCCTTAGGTACATAGAAAACAAACTGGAAAGAAGTTGTATCAGGTTTTTACTATATAGTGTCTTTGTACATATGTATGGAGACAAAATAAGCAAAAAAAAATTTAGCAAAATTTTTGTATGAGCATGTATATGTATATGTACACATGATATAGGAGAAGAACAAAAGAACAAAAAGGGTGGAGTTTGAAGAACCATTTTTTTTATACCTCCCTCACTGGTACATGGTACCCCCCCCCCAAACTTACTCCACACTCTGTCCCAGAGTTGTGAAGTAGATAAGGTAGGGTAATGTTAACCCAGTGAGGTTAGTTGGTGAGCGCACCTGCACCAGATAGAAGCTCCCACACATGTTCTCCTCATTTGTTGTAGTAATTGATGTGATGGAGCTGGTCAGGCATCTCTTTATTCGATATCCATTCCAGGACGAAGATGCTGCAGTCGTTGGATAGAGGAATTTATTGCGGACTGCCATGGCAGAACTGGAGCTCGTGCCATTTGCTCGCTGCCGTCTCCAGGAATGGTTGTATCAACACTTCCATCTCGTCGTAGTATTTTCGTACTAAGCGCTTGAGGGAGGTCAACATTGTTGATGTACACTACACTAGATGATCTTTGTTGCTGTCTGAGCTGTTGTAGAAGATTCCTGCTCATTGGCGAGTGTACATCGTCAGGAGCGTCCAGTGGTTGTAATGCAAGATGGGAAGGAAGATTGTGCGTGGAACCCTGCGCTCCAACTCTGCCAGAAATGATTGCTTTGCTCCAGATTCATCGACGAGGCAGATGTCGTTGAACAATATTGGATGAGTAATGTATGCGTGTTCAAACTTCGTCTGTAGTGTCTGGATGTAGGCGGCCGCCACAGATATCACCAAACATCCTCCATATTTTACCATGTCCCTTAAGTCATCAACTGGGACTGTGACACTGCCTGCCTCATAGATAACATCTTCTGGGGTAGAATCAGCTAACTTCAGAAGAATTTCATTGACCTGCTCCTACGTGAGTGTAGAGCACGAGAAGCGGTCAAAGTTGTTGATTAATTCTTCTGATGTTTCAGGTGAAGCAGGGTCTTCAAATATGAGCACTTCCCGCAGGATCTCTAACTGCTTGCATGCCCTGTAGATGTCTGTTTCCATCTCAGCTTCTTTCTCTGGAGTGTTGCTGGGTTGCGTAGATTCGTCTGCTTGATCACTGTCCAGCAGCCTCTCTGGTACCCCTGTGTCTTAGAAATAGCGCTTGTCTTTGATCAGCAGCAGGACGTATATAATTCTGAGGTGGTAAAAGTTTTGGCCCTGGAGATGCCTTATGTATCCGAATATGTTGAGCAACTCCATGGCGCGTAAGACGATGAAGGCGCTATTTCCGCTTCCCTCTTCTTCTTGGATGGGGAAGTCTCCGATAGAGAAGAATTTCCCAATGCCTCTGTGACGTTGGACTCCTTTCTTGATTGCTCATAGAAGACGCAGTGGTAGAAGCCTGAGATGTTTCTCTTTTGGGCGGCTGAAGATATGCCCAGAGCGTGGCATCTCCTTGTTGCAACAGCCGAGTAGCTGGATGTCATGATTCCGTAGGTTTGCCACACACAGAAACCACATGTTTTAGTGCTTGTACGGGCCAACATGATGTTTGTCTTGTGCTCTTTGATGTGTTGCAGCATGTTGTCCACCGCAATGGAGTCTAGCACTCCCATCATTTGTCTTCTTGCCAAGGTCGGGGTGGCGTTGTATATTGTTCTCTGACCTGTCTCGATGCTGATGTTCTCTATTATTGCACCTTCTAGGACCCTGAACAACCTTTTTCCGACGACGACTGGGGAGTGGAATATGCTTCTGAGTGCTCGCCGAAGTACGGAGAAGTATTCGTCACTCCAGATGACATCTTCTTCATCTGCATGTGACCTCAAGACCTTATTCAGCAACTTCTGGTCCCTGATCGACAGGTAGCCGATGACCCTTCTGTCGAAGTCGGCCATCTCGAAGGAAGGTAGCTCTGATGGTGCAAAGAACTCATCTACCGTCAAGCGTCTTCTTCTGGGGGGTGTCTATCATTGTCGGTGCATATGTCCCCCCCTCTCCCTCTGATTTATCAGAAGAGTCATCCCCGACATTGATGTCTTCGTTGTCATCTTTAGCTTCGTCTAGGGGGACTGAGGGAGCTGCTTCTTCCAGACCGTGGGAGCTCTCCTGTCCTATTGGAGCTCCGTTGGCCGATCTTTGTGGCATCCCTTCCTCGGGCGTTGGGGATGGCCCACTGGAGGAGGAAGAGGACGATGATCTTGAGGAGGCTGCTGACGAGGAAGGTTGAGAGCCTGAGCTAGGAGGCGACGAAGACCTTCTCAGCTGCCTTGGGAACGGATGGTCGTCTCCCCAGTTCAGCCTCTCCTCGATCACGTCAAGGCGCTGAAGGGCCTATTGAAGCGTGGCGTTGAGTGCCTCTAGTTGGCTGGGAAGGCCAACTAGAGTCAGCAGTTCTCGTTCCTGGCTATTCAACCTCTACTGGAAAAATGAAACTTGCGGGTTAGAGAAGTAAATGTAGCTGAGTGGATTTCTGTTACCTCCCGCAAGTGGTCGAGTTTGTGCCCCATCATTTTCCCGAGCGACGGAGGGGCTCCTGTAGATCTCCCTCTCGTCCTCGCGATACTGCTCTCGTGTGAGGGTCTACCCGACGAGGTAGAACCTATCTCGATCGTCTGTGAGGTGGATGTTGTTAGGCGAGGCGTCAATGCTTTTACTGTTGTCTCTAACTCACCTTCTTGTGGTGGTGAAGAAGGTCGTGGTATGGGCGGATGCTGCTCCACCTCTTCATTGTTAGCGATCTCCTCAGTAGTTGCTATAGGGGACACCGGCGGTGGTGTCGGCATAAACCGTGTAGCTATGAGCTCCATCTCTAGGATCTCGGCGAACACCCCATTACTGGCATCCGGCTGCGCTTCTTCTTCTACCTCTAAAGGTACCACAGAAACTTCGGGGGCTGCGGCAGCCTCTTCTGCGGAAGATCCCGTGGTTGTATCAGCGATGTCCACGATCACCAGTTCTTCTTCAGCCACGACATGTGTTGTCGTGATTGTGGCTGGTATAGTAGGAGCGACGACAGTTCTATCAACAGATGTCGTCGGTGGCTCAGGAGTGGTGGCTGGCTCGGCAAAGGTCGTTGAAGTTTTGTCCTACCTTGGGTCAAGACGGATTGATTCTCCTCTCGCAGCCGCCCTCTCTTGAATACCGGTGGTGGCGGTGTAAGCTGCTTCTACCGCCACAACTTCGATTTCTGCTGCGGTGAAGACCAGCTTTTCTGCGTCATAGGCGGCGCAGTGAGGGAGTGGAAGGAGGGTGTTTGTCCTTGCGAATTTGTAGAAGTGACTTCTCCCCTCCTTCTTTATGATGCCAAACCTCATTAGGAACTTGAGGTCGATCAACTCGTCGCCCCTAGTCCTCAAAAGACTCAGTGGTTCCCTCAGGTATCCTAACCCAACCGCGATCAGATTGATGATGCCACCCATGCAATATTCCTTGGTGGCATCCTTTATCGGGTGCAGCCTATTCAGCAAGAAACGCCCCAGATTGATCACCTTGCCCTCCATCATGTGCCACATTAGGTTGAGTTCTTCAGTGTAGACGTTGTTGGATTGGTTTTTGCTGAAGAGCAGCCATGCTACCAGCTTGTGCACTATCCTCCAGAAATAGGAGTGCACCGCCGCCACCTTGCTTCCCAGCTTGTATGATGACTCGCCGGTCAGCCTCCTCCAGAGCTCCATGGGGTTGAACCCATATCCTTTGGTGATCCTTTCACCTTTATTCAACAGCTTCTTCTCCTCCTCGCTGGAAGAGAAGATCTCATTGAGCAGCTTTTCGGAGATGACGTGCTCTGAGTTGTACAACCGCCCTTGCAGTCTGTCTGCTCCACCATATTCTTCAACATCCTCAGCTGTATTCTTCACTTAGAGGAGAGACAACATGAACTCCCTTATGATTTTGGTGTAGGAGGCAGAGCGGCTGAGGCAGATCTTCCTCAGTCCTGCTGCGGCGAGGACATTCTCCAGTCTTTCGAAAATTCCCAATTGAAGGAAGGACGACTGGTGGCAGAATCTGCTCAGCCTGTAGATTTTAGTTGCCAGTTCTGAGTACCTGTGTCCATGCTCGTTATCTCTTGGTACGAACCTTCCTGATGTGTGATCTAGGGTTTCTTCCACTGCGGTTGAAGCTATTGCTGGATTCGTTACTTCTTTCATCCTTTTTCTCTTCT
Source organism: Alisma plantago-aquatica (assembly GCA_963693085.1). Classification (NCBI taxonomy): domain Eukaryota; kingdom Viridiplantae; phylum Streptophyta; class Magnoliopsida; order Alismatales; family Alismataceae; genus Alisma; species Alisma plantago-aquatica. The sequence goes on along the minus strand of OY856413.1, from coordinate 464,365,412 downwards.
CAGTGGTTGATGGCCCAGCTACCTCGGGATTTGGGCATTTCTGCCCGACCGTTGTTGCTTCAGCTGCGGCCTCAATGTCGATTCTTCTGCCGTGTTCATCAACTCGAATGATGGTTTGCTTTGTACGGGCCATATATGTTATCATTAAACAAGTTCATTGATCATTTAAATGTTCCGATATTAGGTAGGTATAAACTTAAAGTCGATACCGTCATTTAAGAGAAAACTGATTGCATGATAAAATTTGGTCTGATACAAAGCTACCCGACACCACCGTATCGGGCTTCAAAACTGAGCAAAATGAAGCTTGCCCGCTACACTAGTATCGGACGATACGAAAGCTTCAAGCTCATGCCCGATACAAGATACTACATCATCCGTCAAAAGAAGATCTAGGCGATACAAAACTTGGACGATACGGAGAAAAGTTGTGTGTCATACCCGTTGCCCGATACGCTGTGTCGGGCGATACGGTCACGTGAAATAAAGTGCCTGATAGGGTCTTCCCGATAGGAAAATGTGTCGCCTGACAACAAGAACAAGTAAGATGACACAAGGATGGGTGACATGGTTATCACCCGATATAGGGTGTCGGGGAAGCACATGTTAAAGACGTGTCGCACGACACATGTGTCGGACGATACAAGGAAATCAGATAAAGTCGTCAGCCCGATACGCTGTGCGTGATATGAAGTTCGTGTCGGGCAAGCAAGGACGATAGGGTTGTCGGGCTATACCTTTGCTTTCTTAAGTTTTCTGTGCGACACGAGAGCAGAAGCTAAGCTGCGTGGCACGGGAGCAGAGGGAGAAATTACTACACGATACAGGTAGGTGAAAAGTAAAAGCAGTAGCCTGACACAGTAAAACCTCTATACTATATATAGCAATCCAAACCGGGGGTAAAATGGGTAAATCTGGGACGCGTGTCGGCCGTTGAGACAAGTCATTCCCGAGACGGGCAGTCCCATCCGTCTAATCGAGGGTAATTACTCATCTTGCCCGATACAGATGCTCACCACCCGGGCGTGTCATCCGACACGGCTTATGCGATGCCCGATATACCGTTGCCCGATACAAGCGCGTTCTACGTGCCGGCTGAGTTTTTGCCTGATACGATTAGGAAAAAGGGGATACTTGCCCGATACAAAGTCTTCAGAACAAAATCAAGATGAAAAACATAAAAACAAAGCAAAGGAAAAAGAGATTGATGGGTAAAACATCATCAGCCTAAGGTTAAGTTTCCGGCCTCATATAGTATTACTCATCAATGCTCATAAAATAGAGCGGTGGCCCATAAAACAGAAGAGTCGACGCACGTGACGCATGCACTGACTCGGGCCTTATTACAGTCAAAATGTTCATAGTGTTTTTCTTGCAAGAAAGTAAATAACATCCTATTCTAGGAAAAGTAAAAGCTCGGGCTGCCTCCCGAGGAGCGTTGTAGTTTGCATCGCCAGCTCGATAGCTCAAGGTCCTTCACTTTTCACCTTCAGCAGTATCCATATCTTGCAAGTTGATCTCTGTCCTTCTAACAAAAGCTTCTTCTTCATAGAACCTTTTCACCCTGTGCCCGTTCACTTGAAAAACTTTGGATGGATCATCTTTGTCATATAGCTCCATCATTCCGGACGGGTATATATCTTTGATACGGTGAAAGGTCCGGACCATCTCGTTTGTAACTTATCTGGAAAAAGACAAATGGAAGATTTAAATAATAAAACTTTGTCACCTTCACTTAAGTCCTTCCTCCTCATTTGGGCATCATGCCACACCTTCATCCTCTATTTTTAAATCTTTGCGTTCTCGTAAGCATGCATCCTCAATTCTTCGAGTTCTTGCAACTGCAAATATCTCTTCTCTCCCGCCTTCTCTAGATCCATGTTCAAGAACTTAATTGCCCAAAGGGCCTTGTGTTCTAGCTCAAGGGGTAGATGATAGGATTTCCCATAGATCAACTTATAAGGAGTGGTTCCAATGGGCGCTTTAAAGGTAGTCATGTAGGCCCAAAGTGTGTCGTCAAGCTTCATTGACCAATCCTACCTCGTATGATTGATAGTTTTCTCTAGAATCTGCTTGATTTGTCTATTCGAAACCTCTACCTGCCCAGACGTTTGTGGGTGGTAGGGCATAGCGACTTTGTGTTTAACTCCATACTTTCGTAGGAGCACTTCAAACTGTCTTTCTCCGAAATGTGATCCACCTTTGCTTATTACAATACGAGGTACACCAAAATAAGGGAAAATCGTCTTTTCGAACAACTTGATTACTGACTTAGCATCGCACGTTTGAGTTGCAATAGCTTCTACCCATTTGGATACATAATCCACTGCCACTAGAATGTACTGATATCCCTTTGATGGGGGAAACAAACCCATGTAGTCGATTCCACATACATCAAAGATCTCCACTTCAACCCAATTTTCCATGGGCATCTCGTTTCTTCATCCAATATTTCCCGTCAATTGGCACTCTTTACAGACTTTTACATACTTTGCAGCGTCCTTGAATAAAGAGGGCCAGTAAAAACCTGATTGTAGTACTTTGGCGGCGGTCCTTTCGCTGCCCAGATGTCCTCAATAAGGGGAGGCGTCACACTCTTTCAGAATGTTTGAGATTTCTTCTTTGGGAATACATCTTCGGTACAAGTTATCCGCACATCTTCTAAAATAGAGAGGATCGTCCCAGTAGTAATTCTTTACATCTGCGAAGAGCTTCTTCGTTTGGTTATAGGTTATGTCAGGGGGTAGTTCTCCGCAGGCAAGATAATTACAGATATCTGCAAACCAAGGTAAACTCACTTCTTTGGTTTCAATCATCATCAAAGCTTCGTCAGCATAATTGTCATTAATAGGTGGTTCCCTCTTTCCTTCCACAATGATCCTTGATAAGTGGTCGGTGACCACATTCTCTACACCCGTCTTATTGACTATCTCATGGTCGAACTCTTGTAGTAGCAATGCCCACCTCAATATCATGGGCTTTGTATCTTTCTTCTGCATGAGGTATCTTATAGCCCCATGATCTATGTAGACTTTAACATTTTCTCCAATGAGGTAAGATTTGAACTTATCGAACGTGAAGACTATCGCGAGCATCTCTTTTTCTGTAGTGGTATAATTTACCTGAGCTTCATCCAAGATGAGACTAGCGTAGCAGATTACATGGTGATTTTTGTCCTTTTTCTGCCCCAGGACCACTCCTACTGCATAGTCGTTGGCGTCACACATAAGCTCGAAAGGTAAATCCCAGTCTGGAGCTTGGAGGATAGGTGGTGAGACAAGAGAATCCTTTAAAGCCTGAAAAGTGATTAGACAATCATCAGAGAAATTAAATTCAACATCTTTTACCAGAAGGTTGGATAACGGTTTCGAAATCTTTGAGAAGTCTTTTATAAATATTTGGTAGTAGTCGGTGTGCCTGAGGAAGCTCCTTACTCCCGTCACAGACTTTGGTGGAGGAAGCTTGGATATGGCTTCAACCTTGCTAACGTCTACCTCGATGCCACGCCTCAAAACTTTATGTCCCAGAACGATGCCTTCTTCTACCATAAAATGGCTCTTCTCCCAATTCAAAACCAAACTCTTCTCCTCGCATCGTTGCGAAACCAAAGAGAGGTTTTTCAGGCAGGTATCGAAGTCTTTTCCATAGACAAAAAAATCATCCATGAAAACTCCCACGATATCCTCCAGGAAATCCGAGAACATTGATATCATGCAGCGTTGAAACGTAGTGGGAGCATTGCACAGGCCGAAAGGCATCCTCCTGAAGGCGTAGGTGCCATAGAGACAGGTAACAGTTGTTTTCTCTTAGTCATCTGGTAGGATGGGGACCTGATAAAATCCTGAAAAACCATCCAAGAAACAAAAAAAGTCATGATGTGCTAATCTTTCAAGAACTTGATCAATGAAAGGAAGCAGATAATGATCTTTTTTAGTGGCTTGGTTTAGCTTCCGGTAGTCAATACACATTCTCCATCTTGTTACGGTCCCAACTGCCACTTCATCGCCTTTATCCCCCTTTACTACTGTTATACCACCCTTCTTGGGTACTACGTGGATCAGGCTTACCCAGTTACTGTCACTGATCGGGTATTTGATCCCATCATCCCTCAACTTAATTACTTCTTTCTTTACGACTTCTTTCAGCATCTGATTCAATTTTCTCTAGGGTTGAGCCAGAGGTTTGGAGGATTCTTCCAGATTGATGTGATGCATACACAATGCAGGGCTAAGGCCTTTGATATCTTCTACCAAGTATCCTATAGCCCGCCTGTGGAGTCTTAACTCCCCAAGAAGTTTGTCCAATTGATCTCTTATAAGATGGGCATTGACGATGATAGTATTCCTTTCCTCTTGATCTAGGAATTCAAATTTCAATCCTTCTGGTAACTGCTTCAACTCAAGCTTGGCCTTGGGCGACCTTTCTTCCGGTGCCTCCTCAAGAGAGGCAAACTTAACAGTTTCCACTACCTCATCCTCATTGCTCAGGTCTTCATCAGATTGGTTAAGATAGATGAGAAACTCCACAACTTCTGGATTTTCATAGTCAGAATCTTGATTGCTTATCGCCCTCACAAGAGGGTCTACCATGAGGATGTCTTCTTCTACCTCTTCACAGAACTGGTTGTAGCTTTCCGTAAAGCAAGCGGACTCTAACAGGGATGGTCCTCTCATCGCATCCTTTACTTTGAAGTCTAAGTGGTCATTTCCGACCCTTAGAGTGATTATTCCCTCAGCAACATCGATCAACGCCCTTCCTTTAGCCAAGAAAGGACGTTCTAAGTTGATAGGATAGCCAGGGTCCTCCACGGTATCAATGACAATGATATCACAAGGAATGAAGAAACTTACTACCTGAATAGGTACATCTTCAACAACGCCAACAAGCCTTTTAAAGGTATGATATGCTAATTCAATTCTCATATTGGTTTTGACCATATCAGTCAAACCTAATCGCTGCGCGAAGCATAGGGGCATAAGGCTGATGCTAGCCCCTAAATCGGCAAGACCTTTTCATTTGACATTATCTCCAATAGCGAAAGGAATGGTGAAAGCCCCTGGATCTTTCTTTTTATAGGGAAAATCTGATTTGACAAAAGCAGATGACATACTTTTTAGATGCACAATTTTGATTCTTCCTCCTCTTCTCTTCTTGGTAATCAAATCCTTGAAAAACTTAGCATAAGTCAACATCTCTTCTAAAGCGTCCAAGAAAGGTACTTCGAAATGAAGTTTCTTTATTGATTCCATGAACTTCTCGTGGAGCTTTTTAAGGTGTGCCTTTATCATCTTATAAGGAAAAGGCAACTTGGGAGAGTAAGGGCTTCTCTTACCATATAACTCCTCAAAGGATCTTGGTTCAGGTTCTTTGTCATGAGCTTGTTGATTGAATTCTTCTGCTAGATTATCAGCCGCAGTCCTCGGTTCAGGTACCTCTGATCTAGCTTCTTCATGACGTTCTACCATTCTTCAGGATCTCAGCACTGCCATTTTGGTAGATTCAGTGTTGGATGGTATCTTACCCGAGGGATTCTTTATCAATTCGGCCATCTGGGCCAACTGCTGATCGATTTGGCATTGGTGCATCTGCATGTCTGCCATTTGGACTTGCATTGTGTTCAGAACTCCTAAATTTGAAAGCGCACTTTGTTCCATCTGGTTATTGATGGTATCTTGTCTTTTTACAAAATCGAACAACTGGCCAACCAAGTCTGGTTGGTTCGAGACCTTGTCTTGACCTTGCTCCTTGGCTTGACTTTGACCTTGACTGGTGTTTTCCGCTTGGCGACCTTGGTACTTTCCTTGTCCTTGGAAATTCACCTTGTTTGACTGGAAAGAAGCAGTTCCGGTGAACTGACTTTGTCCTCCTCTTTTCTCAAAAACTTGGGTTTGCTTGGTGGGGTTATGCAGCTGATGCGAGTTTTCGGCTGCATCCTTATTTCTGTAACTAAAACCAGGATGATCTGGCCTCTTGAAATTAACGAAAGAGACATTCTTAGCCTTCTCAGCCTCAGATTCACTTTCGCTTGACTCATCAGGTCGGGTGTAGATACAATTATCTACCCTGTGTACACCTTCTCCACAGGTGACACATTTCATGACCTTTTCGACTTGTTTCTTCCCCTTTCCACTGGATTCTTTTAGCTATTTGACATCAGTGGCTATCCTCTGGATCTGAGAGGTTATAGTTTCCAGAGCCTTGGATTCAATTGAAGGTCCTTCACTAGCCTTCTTAGCATGTCCCCTGTCTGATCTATCATAGTCGGTGTCGGCTTGCAACTCAGCCATGTTCTTGATGATCTTTTCGGATCTGTTAGGCTTCTTCCCCAGAAAGTCACTGCCTGCTGCTGCATTCAGTGAAACCCTTTCCTCAGGGGTTAGACCGTTGTAGAAGGTATTTATCAAGAAACCCTTCTTATAGTTGTGATGAGGGCAGTCCCTCTGATATTCTTGATATCGTTCCTAGGCATCGTGTAGATTCTCATTCGACGTTTGCATGAAAGACGTGATCCTATGTCTATTACAGACAGTCTTCTCTGTAGCATAAAACTTGTTTATAAAGGCATCTTCTAGTGCATTCCACCCGTTAAGGGCTTGGTGTGGGAGCCCCAGGTACCAGAATAGAGCCTTATCTTCCAAAGAAAAAATGAAACCCTTGCAATAAATCACCTCCTGTGGGACTCCCCTCATTTTGATGGTGTCACAGATGTTTTTAAAGGCATCTAAATGGTGATAGGGATTATCATTTTTCAAACTCCCTCTGAAGCTCTTGTTCTGGATCATAGAGAGGACTGATGGTTTTAGTTCAAAGTTGGTTGCGTTGAATCTCGGGATGACAACAAGACATCTGGAATTATTAGCCTTGGTGGTAGCTAACTCCCTGAGTGTCTTTTCTTCTTCATTGGAATCATCACTGTCACTGTCTCCCTGGTATCGTTTCGTGCCTCCAGTGATGATGACGTCTTTCCCGGCGATGGTCATCCTCGAATTGTTCTATTTCAGAATCTTCATGTTCATGATCGTCGTCATAACAGTCATTGTCTTCAGGAAGAGGCGAGTGAGGTCTAGCTCTCGCGTTTCGCTCACCTTCTGAAAGAGGCGGTTCAATGCGAGGTGGCATGTCTGGTGATGTCGGTGCTCAGATGAGTAGAATGCCTCCCTTCTGAGTACCTGAATAGCATGTAAAAATCAAGTTAGAAAACATGTATTAATAATACGAATTACTCATTTCAGTTTAAAATATATATAAAGGAAAAAGAGTGTGCTGTCAAGCTCATTTCTAAGCTTGAGGCAATGGAGTGTAGTTAGTGGATTCGGGTTCATCAATAGTACTGTTTTGCCTTGTCCCCGACAATGGCGGCAAAAAGTTGACCAGCCTAAATCGCGCGTCCGAAAAGGGAGCAGATTTGAAGTAGTCAGACTTTTAAATTTATAACCTGAAACCTTCTAGCCCCCCGCAACTTTATTACGAGGTCAAAGTAGATATACGAGGTCGAACACAGAACAAGGGTGGTAGTGTTTGGAATGTGGAATCGACACGTTACACTCCAGTCGGGGTAAGGAGATGATAAAGTTCCCCAAAGGAACAACAGGCTAAGATTGATAAAATAAAAGAAAACTATCTCCAACTGGAGCTACGATGAAAATTAAGGTTTATCAGGTTTATCAGTTTTTAGGGTTCTTGCGCAACGAAAACAGAGAGGATAATACTAATTCTTTAGTAAGGAATGAAGGAGAAAGCTTCGGTAAAACAAGCAGTAGCAGAAACATCCTCTACCCCTTCTCTCGAAGCGGGTACCTCTAACTAAGCATCAACACCTCTCTCGAGGTTGCTGGTCTTAAGTTAGAGTGGAAATGTTACTAAAGCAACTCCGATCCTGGGCACTCTCATACTCCCGTATCGGACCAAATACTAGATCCAAAACACCTCTCTCGAGGCTGCTTCAATGGGAAAACATGATTCGGTAGCTAGTCAAAACATAATCCAAGCGTACAAGCTAGAGTTTGGATGTTAAACAAAAAAATCATCCAACAAAAGGTACCAAACATAAAGCAGAAGATAATGAAAACTCTTCTAATTCCATTAGCATAAAAGGGTCTGGTTACAATGCATAAGTAAAGAAGGTAAATGACTAAAATTAGTAAAGATAAATGTCGCCTTCTTGATTTAGAAGGGTGACAGGAAGTAGTAGATCCTCCAACCCGATACCAGGAAGGAGCCTTGCCCGATACGCCCGTGTCGGGCGACACACCCTCTCGGGTGACACACTCGTGACGGGAAGACCTATCATGCGGGGCACTCATGCCCGATATGATCGTGTCGGGCGACACCCTCTTGGGCGACATGCCGTGACTGGTGATGCGTATCGCGTTTGGTATCATGACGGGCTAGAGTTTTGCTTCGAGTATCGAGTACTCATATCGGGTGTCCTTGTTGGCCGATATCGGTCTGCAGCGGTGCCCGGTGCCGATCCTAAGTGAACCATTCCCTCCCTCTCGGGTCAGGGAAGTGCTCACCTAGTATCACCCGGTACACCTCTGAGGCACGACATGCTAGCTCCAGATGCTTTTCCAAGTTGGCGTTCGAGAGATTCTGACCCGTCCCATCAAAGTCCTATAGTTGCAATTTATAGGCAGTGGTTGGGGGAATTTATGGTTCTCCGGATGCCACATGTCCTTCATCAGCTCTATCATCTCGGATTCGGGGATGCTCGATATGCGTATCGCCCGACACAAGGATGTCGGGATGGGAGTGTGTCAGTCATTGTGACGAGTGGCGCCTGCCGGTGGGTGGCATGTATCACGCGACACGCTTCAGCAGTCGTGACGAGTCCAGATCCCAGTCGGGTAAATGGCGTATCGCTCGTCCACTCCTTCTTGCGTGGAACCCTTGTGTCGTGTGGTAGTGTATCGTGCTGCCCTATGTCGGGCAGCGAGCGTATCAGCCATCTGGTGAGAAGGCCGATGTAGGTGGAACACGTTTGTGGGTCGGGACGGGCCTTTTTGCTGATAAATGAGTTGAAAATCAAGGAAAACTCTGCAAAAGATGATAATATTGAGTTAAAAGCGTAGCGTGGCCTGTTTATGCAAAAATGTGACAAAAAGGAGAAGAAAATAGTTTAAAAGGGCAGATTTGATAACGAAATAAGGGCCAAAAACATCACAAAATTTGGTGTTATCATCTACTGATTCAAGTCAAAAAATATTCATCACTGTGGTGGCACCTAACGAGTGCATGCTCATCACATTTTGATTGCAATTTATAGATTACATTTTCTCATTTTAGTTATCATTTGCATCATGTTTTGTTTGATTTCATTATTTTGTCTTTATTCTCAGATATTAGGACTTTTGACTAGATTTTTTGCTCTAATGCAGAAGAAAGTACCAATCAACTTAGAAGAAAAATGGAATTCCTTCCCAAGATTCAAATTTCAAGATTTGAAAGGAATCACGAGGCATTTTGGAGATGAGAAACACAAGTCGGGCATATTGGTTGAATAGGAAGACCCTCTAATCAACCATACCACCTATCCACTAAAAGCATCTTCAAGACAAGCAAATGATCATCCAATCCCCATCACTATTCATCCCATCAGAAGGTCATTCCAAACATCAGTCAATTCTGATGAATTTTGAGACCGAAAGGATCGGTTGATTCCCCTCTTGATCAGTAAATCCACCTATAGAAGGGTTCTCCAAAGACAAGTTTGATAGGATGATCCACCATGTTGGTCGGTTGATTAGAATATACTCCTCCAAAGTCAAAATATAACATCAAATTTGAGGACACACTTAATTGTCCAATCCACCCCATAGATCAAACAATTCACCCACTCCCCAAGGGACCTTTTAGAATAATGATCAACTGATCAGACATATTGGTCACTCGACCAAAAATCCATTGAATGTGCCTCCAAGTGGCTGATCAGCCTTGCTGGTCACATGACCAACACGTTATACAAATAAAAATTTACACAATTGAAGGCTATTTTGTAACAAAAAGGAGGCATGACCTAATTATTATTTGTAGTCATTCACGATCAGTCTAGAGAACCTTTTTGGGGAGCATGGAACCAGAGCAGAAGACCAGGAAGAAGACCATCCTCAAAGAGTTCTCCAAACATTTTGATTCCCAGAGTGGATTGTGGAAGTAAAATACCCCTAGATGCTTCTATCTTCTCTATTAGTAAGATGATTTCTTCTCTTTCTTCCTATATATATGTTTTATACATTAGTATGAAAGAGTTTTTCATTTGGTTGGGGCATGGGGAGTAGCCTCATAGCTTGTACTCTATCTTAGTTATAATCAAATGTAATCTTTCATAGTATATCATATTTTTCTTCATTTGATTTATGATTGCTTGTTGAATTGATCTCTCAATTAGCATGTTCGATATGATCCTAAGTTTATAGATGATGAAACTTAGGATTAGATCACTTAATGGATGCATAGGATTCTAGATGCAATTATGTAAGGGATCATATAGGACAACTGAGTCATGATCCATGGGTAACGAGACCTTGATCCCACCGGAACCCAGTCCCTAAGTAATTCACATTTTATAAGGATGTGAATTCACATTATCCTAATCTATATAGTTCTAATAACTGGGTTATAATGATTAAGATAGGTATGTAGGAAATGACGGTTGCATTTGAATGTCCAAATGTTCTTTAATATTGATTTCAACCCACTTTTTAATTGGTTTCCCTATGTTGCAATCTTATAATTAAATCATTAGTCTTTAATCATTCTCAATTACCCATTTTAAATGTTTTTCTTAATGAATGGTTCTGAATGCAATTTCTTAAAGACTTTGTCCTTTAGGTTTGATCCTCTTCTTTGTCATAGTTGATTTGTCCACGTGGTAGAGTTAGTTGAAATTGTAACAAAGGTTTTAAAACATGGGATAATTTGTCTTAGGCAATTTTTATATGCAATAAAACCCACATCAAATTTTGGCACTATTATTGAGGACACCAGAATAGCCTCTAAACCTTGTTGTTTTTAAATAATTAGGATTTTCTTTTCCAATTAATATTAACTCAAATTTAATTGATTTTTCTTCCTCAAATCTATTTTTATCAATTCTCCTTTCATGTACTGGAGGTGCATGTGATGCTCCCACAATATTGATTATACACCTTGTATGTGTGATCCAGATATTGACAAAAAATTTCACCACCTGAATTAAGCATATTGGACCACAATGGATGGGGAATAAATCAACCATAGGGTGAACTTGACCCTTGCATCGAAACATGAGGCTCTTGTTCAAGAAATTAGAGATGCTATTGTAGTAGAGTATAGAGGTAGGGAGGATGCCACCCTTGAATAAGAAAGGCAAAAGTAACTCATGGACTTTTATGTCACTAAAGCTACTGATGCAAATCACCTGTAGTTTCCCCCTACAAAAACACCTTGTAGTTTGAGATCCACACATTGAATCACCATTCTACAATGAATCACCATCACTAGAAATAGATGTGACAATTGTTGAGATAATTTATAGTGGTTATCCGACCTTTGTGGTTTGAATAAGAAGCTTGTCTGAAAATTCCCTCAAAACTTTTATTTTTCAAGTACTCATTGATAGATTAGGCTAGGAGTTAATACAAAACCATGGATGGAGACATCATGAAAACATGGGAGGGTCTCAAATACAAGTATCTCAACAAGTATTACCCACTATCCCTCACCTACCAGATCACACAATTCTCCATGGTCCTAGAAGAATCCCTAGCTTAATCTTGGAGAAAACTCAAGGATCTTCTTCTCCAGTTACCACACCATGGAATTTCATAGGTTTAATAGATAGAATTTCTACACATGTGTTAATGACACCAAGGAGTTCCTAGATTCCCCAACTAGATGAAGTTTCATGTTCTAGAATTCTAAAAGTGCATGGGAGGTTATCAAAAGATGTTTTGAAAACTAGTCATGGTCCCATTATATCCAAGGACAAGGAGGTTTTGTCAAGGTAGTAAAGGCTAAAGATAGTTCAGAATGAAAATCTATATTGGTGTCCATTAAGAAGATAGCCTTCAAGCAAGATAGCCTTCAGTCCTCTTTCAATGCATATGTAGGAACACGACATCTACATCATTCTGAAAAGTAGGGCAAGTCTGTGAACCTCTTCTATGAGGCGTGCAAGGGCCATGATCACTCCATTCTCAGTTTCTAGCTCTTGTATAACGTGATGGTGAACAATTCCTAGGTGAAATATCACTAAAGGCATATGGAGGAACTTAACTCCATCTACAACATTACAGCACAAGGCTACTACAACTCAAGCCAAACTAGAAACCATCTTGGTTTCCAATATGACATTCAAACACGAGTGTAGAATGCATCATGATAGCGACCTACCCAAGAAAACAACAAGGCTATGGTCCTCGCAGATTCCAATACAATCGATGTACAATCATCAACAAAACCTCAAAAACTAAGGTAATTACAAGGGAAATGTTTACAATTGTGGCTACAATCAGGAGCAAAAAATCTAGAATCCAAATGAAATGCCACATATATTGCAAACTTCTTTCACAGATGATATGTTCTTAGCCATTGGAAAGATTCTTCAATCTCAGTAGTCCATGATTACCAGTCAACAGACTATGCTTTCAAATCAGCAAGCTTACTAGAAATCCATTGATTCTTAGTTGGCATGGCTTTCTGCCTCCCTACACCACTTGCAAGTACCTTTCTTGGGAAACTCACAAATAATTTAAAGCATCTTGAGCAATTGATGGTCATTTCTACACGTTCAAGCAACATATATGCTTCTCCTCCTCTAGTGACACCAACCACCATTCCTATTGACTTTTATGATGACGATAATGTGATATTGAGAAGGAATAGTGGAGGATGTAGTTTTTTATGTTAATGTAGGTAAAGTTATTAGTTTTGTGAAAGCACTACTTGATTCTATTAAGATGGATGTGTACGTTTACAAGCTAAAGCCCCCTATCAATCATGTATCAAGAAAACAAAGTTGGATGCTAGATCAGTGAGATTCAAGGAAGATACGAAGAAGCTTCATATGGACATCCTGTTCTTTGATGCCCTTCTTGAGATTCCATCTTTGCCCAAATATTGAAGACATTTTTGACCAGGAAGTACACCACTGAGGAGTGTGAGATGATAAAATTATCAAGAACTTTATACATCATTCTCAATAAAAATGACCACTGAGGAGTGTGAGATGATTAAATTATCAAGAACTTTAGACGTCATTCACAATAAAAATGCCCAAGAAACAAACAGATCATGGTTCCTTTGGGATTGGGATGCTACCATGGTGACAATACTTACAAGAAAGGGATAGAAGGTTTAGGTGCTATAATATCCATCATGTTGTATAGCTTATGCCAAATATTTTAATTAATTGAGATTCTCCCTACTTCCATGACCATTAAGTTAGTAAATTCCTCAATGATGAAGCCCATGATTATCATGGAGGATATTCCTATAAAAGTTGGCAAGTATGCCTATGTCCCTTGTAACTTTGTGATTATGAATATCAAGGATGATCTTTGATGTGCTCTCATCTTCAACCGCCCGCTCATAGATACAAATCGATCCTTGATGATATAGAGACATGAATTATTCTTCTGAAGTTAGGAAGAGAAACACTCGAATTAAGGTTGTTTGAAAACATGAAGAGCCCTAGAATCCATGAGGAGGTCTTCTTGCTTGATTTTATTGACAACCTATTTGAGCTCAGACAGGATTGTGAAGTAATAGATGACCATTGTAAACATCCCTTACCATTCCACACTGTCATATTTGATGATGTACAAGTTAACTAATGTAGGTTTCATTTGGGAACCATTGAAGAAGAGCCCAATGTTGAATTTGAGAAACTGATAATGATATCTATTTTTGAAGAGAATTGAGAGCCACCCAATGTTCCAGTGATGAAATCCCTATTAGAGGTGCTAAAGAATGTTTTCTTAAGAAGTAAAAAGTTTGACTGATATTCATTAGTTCTCATATCTCACACAAGAAGAAGAAGAAGAAAGCTTGATGATTGAGCTTAAGATAAGAAAGGCAGCCTTGGCTTAAAAAATGGTGATCTAACAAGTGTGAATCAAGCCATATCCATGCAAAAGATCCTCACGGTGGAGGCCTAAACCCAACATGAAGGAGGAGTTATGTCTAGAGGTCATTAAAATGCTCGTTGTTAGAATCATTTATCCCAATCGAAATTTTTCTTGGTAAGCCGAGTACATCTTTTTCTAAATAAGGATGGAACCACAGTTGTGAGGAACAACATGAATGAACTCATTCCCACCCCCACTATCACATATGGAGGGTGTGCAATTACTATAGGAAGCTAAAAATGTTTGCAAGGAAGGACCAATTCCCTCTTCCCTTGCTTGATTAAATCTTAGAGTGATTGGCACATCAAGAATTCTTCTACTATCTTGATGAATACTCCGCTTTCTATAAGATTCATAATGATATTGATGACTAAGAGAAGGCCATCTTCATTTGCCCTTTTGGCACTTAAGTATTTAGGATGATGCCATGTGTCTTATGAAATGCCCCTACTACTTTGTAGTTTTGTTTGATAGAAATCTTTGTGGAGTTGACAAAAACTATAATGGATGTGTTCATGGACAGATTTTCTATTTATGACAATTCTTTTGAATCTTGGTTTCATGACCTATTCTTGTCCTAGAAAAATGCAAAGAAGCACATTTGGTGCTGAATTTGGGTAAGTGCCACTTCATGGTAAAGTAGGGCATTGTCCTTGACTATAAAGGCAGAAATCAAAGTATTGGGGTTGAAAACACAAATATTGAGGTTATTTCAAACCTCGCACCACCATCAAATGTCAAAGAACTTTGTGCTCTCATGAATCATGCCAGCTTTTATTGTAGTTTTATCAAAGACTTCTAAAAATTTCAATGGCAATGACCAATCTTCTTCTAAAGAATGTTATCATTTCTTTCAATGTTGCTTGCATGGAAAGCTTCACCAACTTGAAGAATTCCCTCACTACCACACCCATCATCAGAGAACTGGACTAGTCTTAGCCTTTTAACATCATGCTTGATGCTAGTGGCTATGTCATGGGAGCAGTCTTAGTCATACAGATTGACCCTATGCCTCCAAGGCGCTAGATAAAGAATAGCGAAACTACGCTACCATAGAGAAATAAGTGCTTCGTATTGTGTATGCCTTTTAAAAATTTAGATCATACCTTGTCAGTTCTAGGTTGATTGTCTACACCAACCATGTTTCCATCTGCTACTTGATGATGAAGAAGGATGCCATGCTCAGACTAATTCGATGGGTCCTTTGATACGAGAATTTCATATGTAAATTCATGATATGAAAGGAAGCGAGAATATGGTGGTTTATCATCTCAACCATATTAATCTTCCTTACAATGACAACAACCAATTGATGACTCTCTTCCTGATGGCCAACTCATTAAGGCCTCATCTGACATTTCGTGGTAGCGTGTTTTGTAAACTACCTTGTTGTAGGTGTTCTACAACCACAATACATGGGTCATTCTAAGAAGAAATTCTTGTGTGATATTATGCATTACTTTTGTGATGAGCTATACTTTTCATCCTTGGTTCTAATGGTTTATACCAAAGGTGAGTCACAAATGAAGGAGGACACCCAATTCTTGAGCAATGTCACTCAGGACCAATGGGTTGCCACATGAGTGCAAAGAAGACCACCAAGATGGTCCTCCAATAACGATTCTATTGGCCTACTATTTCGAACATGCCTATCAGTACACCCTTTCTTGTGATCAATGCCAGAGAACTATTAACATTTTGAAGTATGAAAAGATGCCTTTGACATCTTTGCAAAAAGTAGAGATAGTCAATGTATGGAGAGTGGACTACATGGGTTCCCCTTCTTGTGGCTACTCCTACATTCTTGTTGTAGTAGAGTATGTCTCAAAGTGGGTTTAGGCAATCCCCACTACTAAAAGAGATTCTATGTCCATCATGTAAAACTTCAAATATATCATTTTTCATTGGTTCATGTTACCACACAAGATTATTTCCAATGGAGGATCTCATTTTCTATAGAAGAAATTTGAGCTTATGTTGTAGAAGAATGGAATTGACCACCAAGTAGGTACATTATATCATCCTCAAACCACCAGCCAAATTATCCTTATACTGACAGATTAAGGCCATCCTTGTGAAGACAATAGGAAGAATGAGAAAAGATTGGGAACTGAAGCTCAATGATGCACTATGGGCATACGATACAGTTTTGAAGACATCCTTGGGTACCTCTCTATCTTGGTTTACTATGGAAATTCTTTCCATCTTCCATTTAAGATGGAAACACAAGGCCAGATGGGAAATTTGGTTTTTGAACTTTGATTTGTCTTGCATCTGAGAGAAATGATTCCCATAATTGCATGAGATAGAGGAATTAAGCATTTCCACCTACGAGAATGTGTTCATCTACAAGGAGTGGACCATGGTGTGGCATGATGGACACCTAAAGTGAAAATAAATCCAAGTGGGAAACAATGTCTTGGTATACAACTCTAGCTTGAGATTTCTTTCACAAGAAACTACATCCCAATGGCATGGGTCATATCTAGTAAATAAGATTGATCCACATGGTGTATTCATCTTATGGGACAAGATCAAGGGCAAATTTGTTGTGAACTACTAGTGGCTGAAAAGATACATCACTATTGAATATTTGTGGCAAGGGAATTCACCTCACTCCCCCTTGCCAATTGGGTCTCTATTTGAGAACACACGTGTTGAGCCATGACGTTAAACAAGGCACTCGTCGGAAGGCAATCCAATGGTCATCTACTTAGATTTTAATTTTTCTAGCCAAGTTAGATAGCATTCCATTTTTCATTTTCCTAGTAGAGTTTTTTTTTTGGGAACATACCAAACGATAGCTAAAAATTACACAGTGTCTGAGAGCAGGGTTAAAAGTATGTTGAAAACTTGAAGATCTTCACGGTAAGATGGAATAAGGGTGGCCGGGCAGGTAGCCCATGAGCATGAGTCGTCAGGTTGTTTTAGGCATTGCTTAGCTAGCCAGTCTGCTAGCTTGTTCTAGCTTCTTCGCTGAAATGCCACCTTGAAGAGCAGACGTTCTTAACATAGGAGTTGGATGGCCTTGGTCAGGAGGGCATATTTCGGTTGGGGTACATCGAGGCCCTTGATCCAATTTGTGGCATTCCATGAGTCTGTGATCAGGATTCCAGAGTTAAGACCTTCATGTTTCGCGTATAGCAGAGCTTCTCTGATGGCCATCAGTTCTCCTCTCATTGGGTCTATTCCAGGAGAGCATTGAGTTTGGGCGTGGAGCCAGGTGCCTTGCAGGTCTCTAACAATCAGGCTTGTAGCTCGTGTACCTTCAACTTTGTTGAGAGCTGTATCCACATGGATTATTAAGGAATTAGGAGTGATGGAAAAGCTTTTGGTGCTCGGGGGTGACACTGAGGGAGGTGTCGAGGGGTATTAAAGGCCTAGGCCGCTATGATTATCACCGCTCTACAATGAGTGACATTCACCGAGGGAGGTAAAGATTTGTGCTCAAAGATGTGGAGATTCTAATTTTTCCATAGCCACCAACAAGATGTTGCAAAGCAAATGCCCCAACTGGGTATCCTGCTAAGGGCCTTCAAGTTATATGCGATCCAATCCTTGGTAGAGTTGAGATTGAAGAAGTGTGTGGCGTCAGGATGCAACAGTTGGATCCACACTGCCTTCGCGTGTGGACAATCTCTTATGGAATGGATAGTATCCTCTAAAGGACATTGGCACCGCACACAGGATGAGTCGTGTGTTAGGTGGCGTCTAACCCTTAGCTCGTTGGTAAGAAGCCTGTCATGGTGGAGTAACCACAGGGTGGTTTTAATTCGTTGTTGAGTCTTCAAACCCCAGATAGAGATATAGCAGTCTATACTGGCCGTTTCGATGAAGTTCATGATGATCTTGTAAGCTGAGTTGGAGGAGAAAGCATCATCTGCAGATGGTAGGCATAATCTTCTGTCTCCCCCCTAAGATTGACTCGGTGGTGGCATGAGGGCAATGGCTCGTGCTGAGGATTCGTCAAACCAGAAATTGATAAAGCTCGTGTCCCATTCTCCAGAGTCAGATACGAGGCATGACAATGTCATGTCTCTTACATCTTCCGGTATCGTGAGATCTGTCTTAAGGGTAGGGGCAGCCCCATCTCCAATCCAAAGGTCTATCCAGACATTCATTTTGTCACCAGAAATAGCAGTCATAGACGAATGGTTCAAAATGAGAGGCAAAAACATTTTGATCCCCCTCCAAGTGTGTGAGTCATATGTGGTTTCAGAGCTTTTCCTTCCATATTTTGCATGCATAAGTTGTATCCAGGGTATCGGGCCTTGCTTAATGTACTCCCAAGTGATCTTTGCTAATAGAGCTTTGTTGGAACCTGCTGCTATTCTCACTTCAAGGCCACCACTATGTAGAGGTTTGGTAATGTGCCTCCAGGAAACCAGTTTCAATTTCTTGGTGTTCTTCGTTCTGCTCCATATGGAGTTACAAATCATTTGGTGAATTCTATTCAAAGTAGAGATAGGTAGAAAAGTGGACTGCATTGTGTAGCATGATTGGGCAGATAGCATAGATTTCGCCAAAGTGACTCTACCTGCCAAGAAAAAAAATATGTTCTACCAGCTATTAATTTGTGAGCAGATCCTGTCTATAAGATATTGATAATGGTCCTTGATTTTCCTCTTGTGGATGATCAAAATGCCTAAGTGTCTTCCCAGGTCAGAGGTTTCTTTGATATCTAATTCTTTGCTGACCTCCGCTCTTATGTGCCTTGGGGTGTTTGAAGAGAAGAAAATCAAGGATTTCCCATGGGAAAGTACCTTTCCTAAAGCATGGTTGAAGCGGTAGAGGCACCGGTTGATAGTATTTTCCTGGCAAATAGAGGCTTCACTGAAGAGTATGATGTCATCTGTGAAGATGATATGGGTGAAGGCGAGCTTTTGTCTAGTTAAATGAACATGTTTCCAGTGGCATAGAGAAGTTTCTTCTTCAATCATTTGTCTTAAATGCTCGAGACAAAGGACAAAGAGGTATGGAGAGAGGGGATCTCCTTGCTTCACTCCACAGGTCGGTTTGAAGAAGCCTATTTCATCTCCATTCCAGAGAACTAATGTCATGCTTGAGGTAATGATTTACATGATTATATGTGCAAGGTTGCTAGGAATTTACATTCTAGAGAGAGTATATGTGATGAAGGGCCAAATAATCTTGTCTAAATCCTTCATAAGATCGAGCTTGATGGAACAGTAGTTCTTTCGATTCTGTTTAGATTCAAGGGAATGGATGATTTCTTAGACAAGTACTATATTGTATCCAATTTTGCGGCCCGACACAAAGCTGGATTGGTAAGGTGAGATCCAGGATGAAAGGTATGGCTTCAGTCTTTTGGCGATGACCTTGGACAGGAGTTTCGAGCAGACATTATTCAAGGAGATCGGGCACAGCTGTGAGAAGGACTCTGGTTGTGGCACTTTGGGGATGAGGATCGGGGTCGAGTTCGTGTTACCTGGCTTGATGGAAAGCCCCACAAAGGGGCCTTACACAAGATCACAAATCTGCTATTTGAGAATAGGCCAATGCTTTTGGTTGAAAGACATAGCTATACCATCTGGTCCAGGAGCCTTTAGTGGCGCCATGGATTCAAGAGAGGCCTTTATCTCATCGTTGTCCGGGGTCCGAGCCAGGGACTCCAAATCCTCCGTGCTAGGTGGGACAAAACTCCTAATAAAGTTTCCACTGGTGTGACGACGCAGAATGGGTGACATTTCTTGGTAGACGTTAGAGAAAAAGGACAAGATAAGGTTATTAAGGTCCTCACCTTCTTCAATCCAATTTCCTTGAGAGTCCTTCAAGTGAGTGATCTTGTTCCGTCTCTGTCTCATCTTGACAATTGAGTGGAAGTATTTTGTATTGTTATCGCCCAGCTAGACCCAAGTACAGCAAGCCTTTTGTTGCCAATCCAACTGTTCCCTCCTTAGGATCTCATCCAGTTGACATTGTAAATTCACTGTGTTTTTTTCTAGGTTATAGTCGAAGTTGAGGGTGAGTTGGAATTGGTTCCATCAAATTGTGTTTCCAATTCGATCTTTCCTTCTTCTATCTTCTTTCTTCTTCTTCACAACACACGTTGCTGCCTTTTTTAGAAAGCTTGATCCTGCCTTGCCAAAAGAGGATTCGAGATCCCAATTGCTATGAAGGAAGAGGTTGAAGCCCTCTGTCTCAGACTAGCTTACTGTTGTACCGTGGAAGGGGC
Source organism: Alisma plantago-aquatica (assembly GCA_963693085.1). NCBI lineage: Eukaryota > Viridiplantae > Streptophyta > Magnoliopsida > Alismatales > Alismataceae > Alisma > Alisma plantago-aquatica. The sequence goes on along the minus strand of OY856413.1, from coordinate 464,345,108 downwards.
ATCTCTTGTGTTGTGAGTCAGCGTAGGTGACCAGTAGTGGGGCATGGTCAGAGTTATTCATTTGAAGAACCAAGACTGGAGTGGATGTTGTAAGGTCTATCCAATGGCTATTACCGAGAGCTCTATCTAGCTTCTCGTGGAGGAGACCTCTCCTGAAAGTGGTATGGGGGCCGTTGGTGCTGAGATTGTGGAGATTTCAGGAGGTTGCAACATCTATGAAGTCTCAACTATTTGCCTTGTCAAAGGATCCGCTGTCGAATTTCTCCAATTGGAACATGACCACATCAAAATCACCCACCACAACCCATGGCATGGTGATGTTAGAAGCAAGCAGGTTGAGATGGTGCCAGAGGAATTTTCTACTTCCCCTTATGGTGCCTCCATACACGAAAGTGAAAAGGAAGTTGTTGTTTATGTGACAATGAATGAATTGCTTATGGGAGAGGAAAACTTCTAGGTAGGTATTCATCTTGCATAGGACCCAGATCCCATCAGTGAATCCTACCGCTTCGACCTTGTGAGAGTGTGGGAAGCCCATCTTCTTGATTATTGTGGTGGCTCTATTTCTGCTGCAACGAGGTTCATAGATTCCTACAATAGAAACGTGATATTTGTTGACTAGATTCTTCAAATTGTTCTGGGTATCGTCGTCAGAGATACCCTGAACGTTCCAACTCATGACCTTCATTGATCACCTTCTTCAAGGGTGGATGAGCCCATCTCCTACACAACTTTCTCTAATTCCTGGAGGTGTGACTGTTTCCCCCTCTTTCTGGTAGATGCTCATCCAAGATCCTCAACATTGACCACCTTCTTGTTTCTGACATGGATACCAGCGATCGGTTTGGTCGGGCTCCTGTATGTCACATAATACGGACCGTGGTTACCCATGTTGAACTGGGTGGTAACAAAAGGGTGTGATTGCGGTGACCTTCCCTAAAGGACCTCGTCGCCTGGGGGTCTTTCACTGTGTGGTCAGAATTAGGGACGGAGACCTATGAAGGCTCAAAATTCTGAGAACGCATGTTTTTGGGAGGTTGGTGGGTTCGTGGAAAATTGGATCTTCCGTGGTTCTTGGGAACTCTATTGTTCCTTTTTCTTTGACTCCAGTCGATGCCTCCTCCTCACTGATTATTATTTTTGCCACATTATCGACATCAATAATTTCTTGCACTTCTTCGTCTCCCTCTTGATCAACCTCAAGCCCCTGGAACCTGTTGTGACCCTGGAATGTCTTCTATTGTGGGGGTGTGGACTGTTATTTCCTTGGTTTCCACATTACTAGTTTGGTGTGTATATCTTCTAAGAAACCAACCATGTGTTGTTGAGTATTGATAGGGATGAGGGATCATGTTTCCACACTCGCCCGTCTGGATGCATTCTCATCTTTGATTTTCTTCTTGTAGTCCTTTTCAATGTGACCTACTCTTCCGCAGTGGAGACAGATATAGGGTATAATCTCGTACTCCACCTTTTATTGGATGTCATCCACCTATATCAAAGGGACGAGTGGCACAACCATGTTGAGCTCCACCGCTATGTGTGCAAAATGGCCCCTCCACTGGATCATGGTGTTCATGTCTACTTCAATGGTTTTCCCTAGGCAATTGCCAATTTCTCACAGAAGCACTTCTTGGTACAGGTGAATCGGCATATTAGGGATGTGAACCTAGACTACGATGCTTGGAGGCGAGGATCTGTCTGGGGAGAACATCGGAGACCATCTTTGAATTGTTAAGTAAGAACCAAATATCGGCCAAGGCCCTCCTTCAAGTGCATTCTTGTAATCGTCTTCTTCTTGTAGTTGAACAATGTAGTAATCATTTGCCATGTTGATCAAGTTGTAGCTCCCAACTAGTTTCCACATTGCTTTGATTCTGTCTCTTAACATTAGGTATCCAATCTCCCATGAGCGAAGTTTGACGACAACAGAGTATTGCCACGGTTTCAGTAGGTCTTCTAGGGAATCTTGACGAAGGTGAAAAGCTGGACAACCTTGCTCAGCTGTGATTTTGATATAGGAGGGAAGCATGTTGGTGTCATTCTTATCTACATCTACCTGAATGAAGTTATGTGGGTTGTCCCTCGATCCTTGGATGATGGTGTCCTTGTAGGATGGCTTTGTGTTTCCCTGGGAATCGGTGGTTTGTTGGATTTTGGCCGATAATGGGGGAAAGGGTTCTGTAATTCCATGGGAATCAAAGTCCATGGACGTAGCACCGGCAGTAGGGAAACCCCTGTGGGTGCGTTCGACTGACTGCTGGCCATAAGATTAGAAATTAAGAGATAATCTTGAGGATCCCAACACCACCGTGTTGGAAGGATGGGAAAACGGGTCCTTGTCTCCTTCATCTTCAAGAAAACAGCGATCACCTAGATGGTCACCTTCTCCCAAAGCGGAAGTCCTAGCTGCCATTTGCTCGACGCTATCGAAAGGCCTAGCATAGTAGAGTTTGATAATTGAACACTTCTTTGATTAATTTATTTTTTAAATTTACTTCTAGGAAAATCTCTAACTAATAGGGAATATAGTGACCCCCAGATTGGATGACCAGATCCTCTGATATGCTAAGCAAGGGGGTCCAATTTTGTACAGGAATCAACCACACGTAGATCTTCTGACCATTCTTTCTGGTCAATTGACCCACCTGTAGCATGAAATATTTTCCATGTTCCTAAATGGCTTATTTGATCCATGGATTGGGATACTAGACAGGTCTCCAAAAATGACAAGGGCCACTGATCCTAATTGAAGAATTTGAGATTGGTTGATTGAGCCACTTGATTGGTTGATTGAACTGAGCAACTTTAACTCAAATGAGCACACAATTGCCCGACTAAGGTCTAGTTGATCTGCCAACCAATGCCTTCCTGGTCAACCAACCCAAGGTGTTGTGATCGATCGAACAACACCTATGCTTTAAGGAAACAAACACATATGATTAGTTTACCCGATCTATCCTGATCAGTTGATCAATGTATGCACTTTGACACCTCAATGGACCATGACCGAATGACCCAATTTCTATCGATCAATGACCCTTCATTTTTAAAAGTGGAACTACTAGAAAGTGAGTCAAATAAAAAAAGACCAGCATACCCTTACCCTAGATATCCAACACCCCTATCCTTATTCACAATCTCATGTCTAACCCCCTTGCAAGCCGCCAAGTAGTATCTAACTAGATGATCATGTGCTCAGCCACGTTCCGACCATTGTACCTAGACACCCAATGTTATCCCCACCATAGGTCGAGCTAGCAATAGCACCATTCCTCCTGTTGATCAACTAATGATGACACATGATGGCTCTATCATGTGTTATTGTTTGCCCTTGCTCCTACCCAATTATCCAACCCATAACCAACAGATCGACCACTTGAGAGCTTCATTCACCCCCTTCTTTCTCTCAGACACAACGGAAATCACTACATCATACTAGTCATGAAACTAGTATGCTTTGATCAACCAACTAGCTCCTCTATAGGATCCCATTCCACCTCTCTTTGATTAGGCAACCAAATCAATAGGTCACCAAATCTACAAAGGCTATACATGCCTAATCCCTTAGTGGTTGGCCAACCAACTAGCTATAGAGTGTCCCCCCCCAACCATCTCGGCCAATCATCATTCTTGGTTGCCCAACCCAGGGCCATCAAAATCTCCTAATCATATTTTTGATTGCTTGACAAACTTGTGTTAGTCACTGATCATCTAGCTATAGAGTGCGCAATTCTCTTCTGGTCATCGATCATCTTATTAGATTACCCAATCAAAAGCTTAGTAGTCACAATCATTCCACGCACTTGAGGTGGTTTTTCAAACCATCCATCATAGGGTTAGGCCGTTTGCTACTACTGAAAATCAATCCTTTCATGTCTAAGAAGGGTAAGGGAAGGACACTATGATGTCTTCCATTATCCCCCACTCACAACCCACTCGGCTCACAGACAACATCCACATATGGAAGCTGAGTGAGATAGATGATTAGCACATCTCCATGAACATGGAGGCTAATGTGGGCTTAGATGAGGAGGCCATGGCGAATGGCACAACTACATTCAAGTAGATGATTGATGAGCTTGACACTTATAGGGGAGGCACATCTTACATGCAGACAAATCTTCCACTCCCCCACTTCTACAATCATCTTAGGCCAACACTGAGCCACATGCCAATCCTCCTTCTTTCCCTACCTGATGCACTCCTCTTCTAGCCAAGTACAAGGCCTTCTTTCTCCCTGAGCACAAGAAGAGGCACAAGGCCATGGAGTCCATTAGGGAGTAGCTTACCTTTTTGGTATTCCCCAAGATGCTCCATGATTTGGTCAAGTATGAGCCCTCGATAAGTATTCTTCTTTGTTCACGCATCTCCCTCTTCTCATTTAGCATGTGGCATGTCTCCTCAAGGAGATCACATATGGAGTTCCTTTATTCCATCATAAAAACTACAACTGTGACAACAAGCTTGGTTTTTCCTTTTGCATGTTAGGGGAGGATCACTCCTTGGTAGACAAACACCACACTGCCCTCATCCTCGACATCAAGAAAGAGTGGCAAGAAAAGTGTGTCCCCAACAATAAAAAACACGACAATAAGAGATACCATCATACAATTCTTGGGCTGAGATCGCCGATTGGCTCCCAACCTTTCCTCATGGCTCCAAGGCACTATTCTCTCACAGTTTGATGAGATTCTATCTATAATGCATCATCACTTATACTATATTGGTCCATATTGGTGCACCTGACATATTTACCATTATTGAGTTGTACCACCTATGGAGAGTGTTGAATGATGAGATGTACAATTGAGGGAGTGCACACATCGACTACCTACACAATCATAATTGTTGGAACATGATTTCCAAGTTCTTCCTAGAGTTAATATCCCCTCCACACTAATTATGACGTAGAAGAAATCTCAAGTGATTGACGTCAAGTACCTAGTGACTTCTACAAACATCAGGATTTCCAAGGATGAAAGCATCTACCAATGTCTGTTTTGAGATACCCTGATCATTCTAGTTTTGGACACCCATGCTTACTTCACGGTATTGGATCTTATCTACAACCTTACCGACCTAGGTGCACACATCCACCATTACATTAAGGGAGCATTCACCAATCTAGCGTGAGGTTTATGAGATTATGGATGGCAAATATAGTGCCTCCATGGAGGTGAATGACGAGAAGTCTATACATGTCGTGCAAAGTGACATATGCCCAAAATTGCATGTAATCTAGACCCTATCACTTCACTAAGATCTAGGAGGCATTTGGACAACATCAAGGGCACATGACCCCACATGGAGTGGGTGCGACAGTGACATGGACACCAACTCAACTACATGTACCTCATGCAATAGGTGCACATGCAGTGGCATGTGGGTCGATTGGTTTGACTAACTATCCTGGTAATCCTTTTAGGCTCCATTTGACTAGTTGTAACACCCAAGCCCACTACCCAAGGCTCTAGCAGGTTTCAAGAATGATGACTAGCCCCATAGACCACCACTACCCTTAACTACGTGCTTTGTCCTCACTCATGCTCAATCCATTATAAACATCCCGACTGGTCATCCATCCTAGTACTACTCCAAACTGAGCATGCTTAACTATGGAGTTCTTCAGTGATGGGATGATGTGTGCTGATTTAGCACCTCTTTTCATAGCCTTTTAAGTCTGTCACATGGAAATTCTTATCTTTATCTATTGAAAAGAAACAAAATGCTATTATCTTCCCTTTATCACAATTATACTTGAATCTCACCCCAATTTGTGAATTTCTTGCAGACTATGAACATCAAACGCTCGACTCACCTATTCCAGCAGATCGTGTCACCTGTTCCATATGCTCAGCTTACCAGTTCCAACTGATTGTCTCACTCTTTCTAGCCGATCATCTCACTCATTCCAGATGATTGGCTCACATGTTTTAGACAATCAATTGATGCCATCCCTCAGCCGCCAAGCCTTGCCAAAATGTTCAAACTAGATGGCATGCAATTTGAACATCAACCAACCATTTCAACCGTCAAAGTGGGAGTTTTCCCTCCCAAACTGGGCAGGTCAAAGAGCACCGCCAACTGAGATTACAGTTGTTGACTACTATCAGGCTCCTACCCTTACCAAACGTCCAACCGACCAGCTTGCCTGCCAACCGATCAGTTGGCAGTGCGCGGTCAGTTCAAATTTACAGCCGCCAACCCCATTTGTCCACAACCCTAGTTGTAAATGCCTCCTCCCTCTCCTATAAAAGGAGGGGCACTCCCTCCTCACATCATCATCACTTATATCATCTTTTGTACCGGAGATTTCTTAGTAATCATTCTTGTGTTCTTATGTTCTTGTATTTGATTCATCAATAAAGATTGGTTATTTGCAAGTTAAGTGTGTTCTTCAATCGTTGTTCTTATACCTTCCCCATTTAGATCTAGTTTACTTCTTCTTCTTCTTCTGTGGACTGGAGAAAGGAATTAAGCATCAGCCATTTCATTGTCTCTAGCCTAAGGATCCAATCCGTTGATAAGTCTAGACTATGGCTAGAACTCTTCGTTCCTCCATCTCCCTTTTCTCCACAAGCATGAGCGAGTAGTTCTCTATTGAGGCAAGCGGAATAGCCCCTTAGCCATGTCTTAAATCTACTAATTCCTTAGAATGACTTCTAGATGGCTTTTGGTTCTAATAACTATTGATCTATCAAAGTAATTAATTGGTTTGATCACATGTTAATCCGGATGGAAATGACCATGGAAATCCAGATTTAGAACAATAGAATCAATCACATAGGGGTTTTGAAACAACCATGTATCTTCCTCTTTTGGTATTATGGATTAAGAAACATGAGCACCAAGACCAATGGGCTCATGTGGAGTCCATATTTTATGGATTTTTATTAATTCACATGCTTTCATCGTAATTGTCATCTTAAGGGATTTAGTCTATTCTCACCTAGGCTAAGCTGGTGAAAACCCCTAAAGCCTCGATTCTCTGTCTCTTGATTTATTCTTGTGTTTGATCTGCTCTCTTTACATTTTAGTCTTTCATTCAAAATAGTTTACTTGTGTTAACAATAATCTCAATTTTCCTTATGATATGGCAAATTATTTCTTGTTAAGTGCAATGTTGTTCTTTTATTTCCTTTTTCACTTTAGTGATAATCACCCAACACCAAACCCGATCTTTACTTTCTGTTCCAAAAACAAAAACACCAAAAAGAAATAAAAAGTTCTTCAAAACAATTAGGATTAGAGTTAACAACTTTAAAAAAGTTGTCCTTTGGGATCGACCCTTTCTATACTAACTTTAATCAGAAAGTAGAAAAGGATTAAACTCTAGGATAACTATCTTAGTGATTGTAGTGCACTTCGACGCATTAACAATTTGGCTCCATTGTCGGGGACAACAGGTTGTTTTCTCGAACCCCAAAAAAAATTTTGAAAAACTTTATTTTTTGCCTTCTGAGTAACATTCTGGAAGTGCTACGTTCCGACAGTCCATTTTTTCCGCACATGATTAACTATTTATTTTGTGCATGTGATGCCCAAACACTAATTTTCAATCGTTTGATCCTAAGATAGATAGAACTTTTCGCCGTCTAAACCTCCAAAATCAAAATAGGATGGACGAGGAAGAAATCATCTGTAGGATCAACCAGGCTTTAGCGAATCAAAGAGAACACATCTTAGCCGACCAAGCGGTTAGAGAAGCTACTCTATGAGCAGCCTACATGGCTAAACAAGAAACTCTAGAAGCCAATAGGAGGGAATCTGAAAGGCAAAAACAATTGAAAGATTTTTTCTATTCCCAAATATTCCTATGCCCAACACCCAGTTGTGCCTCTTGACATCATTTCCCTCCCAATTTAAGATATGAACCCAATGGATCACTATGATACAAGCAAATCCTTTCTCAGGCAACAATGGGGAAAGTTTCCAACATCATCTTCAAAGGTTCATCGACCTTTTCTCTTTTAACAAACTCCCAAGCATATCTGAAGATGCCATCCACCTTAGATTGTTCAAGTATTCTCTCTCTGGCCAAGCTAGCAGTTGGTACGACACCATGGAGAATGAAGAACACGTCACAACTTACGAAGTTCTACAAAATAAGTTTCTTGAGAAATTTTACTTCCCTTCTCTCACCTATGAACTCAGGGTAAAAATCACTCACTTTTCTATGTCCCCAGGAGAATCCCTAAGAGAAGCTTGGAAAAGGTTCAAAGACTTGCTTAGGAAGTGCCCTCACCATGATATCTCTCAAGCCCAACTCATACAGATCTTCTATCATGGTGTTGATGATGATACCAAATTCTTTCTTGATTCATCATCTGGAGGAAATTTCATGCACCAAAGTCTGACCAGTGAATGGGAGGTGGTTAAACGGGCTTCTGAAACATGGGCTAGAAGGGGAATTGGTGGAGTCCTTAAAGTAGCCAAGGCTGAAGTTAATCCTGATATCCAAAGCATAGTAGAAAGCTTCAAATTAATTGCCCTAAAACAAGATCAGTTAGAGTCATCCCTAGGCACTCTTAGGGAGTTACCCCAACAGATAAAAGTTGCAGACTCCCTTTGTGGCATTTGCCAGGGATACGATCACACCACCCTGCACTGTCAATACCTCTACAAAACTCACATGCAACCAAAAATGGGACAACAACTTGAAGACCTCAACTCAATCCATACCATACTAGGCCAAGGTTACTACAACCCCAATAAGACTAGAAACCATCCTGGCTTCCAATATGGGAACCTAGCGGGTGCTGAAAACTCTAGCCAACTCCAATCCCAACAAAGACCTCCCTACCATCAAGGAAACAATCGACCACCACCTGGATTCCCATACAATAACTAAAGGAACTTTGGAACCCAAGGAAACTACCGAGGAAATCACCCAAACCGACCACCATATCAAGGACAACAATTCCAAAACTTAAACCTTCCCCCTCAAAATTTCAATCAGTCACCTCCTCAGCCACCACCAAGTGTTCCTACTCCCACCCCCTCAGCTGATGAAAGGATATTTTCCTTGGAACAAATCATCATTGCCCAACAAGCTCATCAAAAGGCGACTGACACCCGACTAGCTAGCTTGTTTGCCCAACAGAAATCCCCGACCGGAGCTTTTGCAGAGCAGCCTGAAAACAACCCCAAACATCCCGAACAACTCCAGGTTGTCTCAACTCATTTGGGAAAGGTGCACTCCCCTCCCCATCCAGAAAAACCTTCGGTTCCACCTCTAGAATTTGAGTATGAGGACATGGTAGTTGTTGAACCTGAAGCTACACTTAACCAACCATCCCCAAAACCCCTCAGGCTGAAGCTGAAGAATTAATCTACAAGCCATGACCTCCCTACCAAGCCCGCCTCAAACAAACAAGTATTGATGTCTGCTTCATGAAATTTAGGGATGCTATGAAAAAACTACATGTCGACATTCCCTTCCTTGATGCTTTGGTAGACATGCCCGCCTGGTCCTAGTACATGAAATCCCTTTCGACTAGAAAGTATGCTACTAGAGAATACAAGACTGTTAAACTTTCTAGGACCACTTTAAACGTAATCCAAAGTAAGATGCCTAAAAAATAGAAGGACCAAGGTTCTTTTGGAATATGATGCTACTTGGGTGAAAATTCCTATAGAAAGGGTCTAGATGATTTAGGAGCCAGTATATCCATCATGCCCTACAACCTTTGCAAAAGACTAGCATCCAATGGCATGTTACCCACAACCATGACTATCCAACTAGCGGACTCATCCATGACCAAACCCATGGGAATCATAGAAGACATTCTGGTTAAGGTTGGAAAAGATGCCTATGTCCCTTGTGATTTTGTGATCATGGACATAAAGGAAGATTTACACTACCCTCTCATTTTCAGACGTCCCTTCTTAGCCACTGCCAGAGCCTTGATTGATGTTGAGGCCAGTACCATTATGTTAAGATTAGGGAAGCAAACCCTAGAGTTTTGGGTGTTTGAAATTATGAAGGGGCCTAGTGTAACACCCAATCCTACTGCCCAAGGCTCTAGTAGAGTTTCAAGAATGACGATTGTCCCCACAGACCACCACTAGTCTTAATTGTGCACTTTGTCCTCACTCACGTGCATGTTAGGATCAACTTCCCGACAGGTCACCCATCCCAGTACTACTCAAAGCTGAGCACGCTTAACTATGGAGTTCTTTGTGATGGGCTACCGAAAAAGGAGGTGCACCTTGGTGATATGGGTAGTCCAATCATTCCTTTTAAGATCATGTTATCTGAGGCCTCAAATCCTGGGATGTTACAATCTCCCCCACTTAGACTCTTGATGTCCTCATCAAGGTTCAACTATATGACCTCATAATCTGACTCCATTTCAGTGCAGACCCACAATGCCCCATGGACACCCAACTCCTGATCACAGAATACCAGTGCAAGGGTGGCTACGTCTACCATGGGCAACCCTTTCCTACATGTGTAGACCACACATCTCAAGACTGGCATGTCACATGCCCATGTGGGCCCCACCTACTGGAGGGGTTATGGCTCTGATACCATTTGTAATGCCTGGGCCGAATGCCCAAGGCTCTAGCAAGGTTTTAGAAATGACGATTGTCCCCACAGACCACCACTAGCTTAACTATGCACTTTTTCCTCACTCACGCACATGCCAGGATCAACTTCCTGATAGGTCACCCATCCCAGTACTACTCCAAGCTAAGCACGCTTAACTATAGAGTTCTTAGTGATGGGATCCCAGAAATGAGGTGCACCTTGGTGATATGGGTAGTCCAATCATTCCTTTTAAGATCATGTTATCCGAGGCCTCAAATCCTTAGATGTTACACCTAGTCTCCAGGAAGAGGTCGACCTCCTTGATTGCATTGATAAATTATCGCAAATAAGGAAGCAATGGGAGTTAGTTGATGGCCCCCTACACACAGCCCTCACTACTCCCTCGAAATGTGATTTTGACAATGAACAATTAGATCAATGTAAGGCTCATTTAAATAACATTGAGGAGATCCCGTATACTAAAATTGAGGACCTTAAGATGATCTGCACCATAGAAGAAAAGCCTAAACCACCAAAGGCCCCAGAAATGAAGACTCTTCCCATAGGTTTGAAATAAGTCTTTCTTGATGAGATAGAATTGTTCCATATCATCATAAATTCTGACCTTACCCTCAAACAAGAAAACAAACTTATGGGTGAACTTAGGAAAAAAGGAGTTGCCTTGGGATACAAAATTACAGATCTAGTTGGAATAGATCCATCCATCTACATACAAAAAATCCCAATCATAGAAGACCACAAACCTTCTCGATATTCACAACAAAAACTCAACCCAAACATGAAGGAAGTTGTCCGTCTAGGAGGTGATTAAACTTTTGACTACAGGAATCACATATCCCATCTCCGACTCCCCATGGGTCAGCCCAGTTCAAGTTGTTCCCAAAAAGGGAGGAACTACTATCATTTGAAATGAGAAGAATGAGCTCATGCCCACTGGCACCTTCATAGGGTGGAGAATGCCCATTGACTATAGGAAGCTCAACAAAGCAACTAGGAAAGACCACTTCCCGCTTCCCTTCCTAGACCAAGTTCTTGAAAGCTTAGCCCATCAACAAAACTTCTATTATCTAGATGGCTACTCAGGATTTTATCAGATTCCTATCCATCCTGAAGATCAAGAGAAAACCACCTTCATATGTCCCTTTGGTACCTATGCTTTTAGACGAATGCCCTTTGGCTTGTGCAATGCACCAACCACCATCCAACGGTGTATGTCAGCCATCTTTGCAGGATTGATCGAAACCATCATGGAAGTGTTCATGGATGACTACTCTGTCTATAGAGATAGCTTTGATTCATGCCTTAGGAATCTTGCCCTTATTCATGACATATGTATTGAGTCACACTTGGTCCTTAATTTGGAAAAGTGTCAATTCATGGTTAAGGAGGGCATCATTCTTGGCCACAAGGTTAGCAACCAAGGCATAGAGGTCAACAAAGAAAAAATTGAAGTTATCACCAAGATTCCACCCCCAACCTCAGTCAAAGACATCTGAGCCTTCTTAGGACATGCCGATTTCTATCGGTGATTCATCTGTGACTTTTCCAAAATCACAAAACCTCTCACCAATCTTCTCCAAAAGGAGGTGCCTTTCCATTTTAATAAGTCATGCATGGATAGCTTTCTATGTTTGAAAAATGCTCTCACAACCACTCCAATCATTCGTGTACTAGAATGGGCCCTATCCTTTGAAATCATGTGTGATGTTTGTGATGATGTTGTAGGTGCCATCCTAGGATAGTGAATAATAAGAAACATCATGTCATATATAATGCATCCAAGACCCTAGATGAAGCTTAGTGAAATTACACGATCATCGAAAAAGAAATGCTAGCCGTTGTCTATGCATTTGATAAAATTTTCTCATACCTAGTTGGCTCTAAAGTTATTGTTTACACTGACCATGCAGCCATTTGCTATCTCATGACCAAAGAGGATGCCAAACCGAGACTCATAAGATAGATTTTTCTATTGCAGGAGTTTGATCTAGAAATATTAGACAAAAAGGGGTCTGAAAATGTCATGGTTTATCACCTAAGTTGACATATATATAGCCCAATCGATGAAACCCCCATAAATGACTCTTTGCCTAATGAGCAATTGCTTAAGGTAGACTCCCAATTTCCTTGGTTTGCCAATTTCATAAATTATTTAGTTGCTGGTGTATTGCACCCTGAGTACAAGGGACATTATAAACCTAAGTTTTACATGATGTCAAAAACTATTATTGGGATGAACCTTATCTGTTTAGACTTTGTGTTGATGCTCTATATCGTTATTGTGTCTCTCAAGAAGAAAGTATTGACATTTTAGAACAATGTCATTCTGGCCCCTATGGTGGACTCATGAGTTCTCAGAAAATAGCTAGGAAAGTCCTACAATGTGGTTTCTATTGGCCCACCATCTTCAAAGACTCATATGATTATGTGCTCTCATGTGACCAATGTTAAAGGATGGGTAACATTTCCAAGCATGACCAAATGCCCCTAACCTCTTGGCAGGACTTTGAGATTTTTGATGTCTGGGGATCAACTACATGGGCCCATTTCCTTCTTATTATGGGTTTTGTTACATTTTAGTCGTAGTCGATTATGTATCAAAATGGGTGCAAGCCATACCGACTTAAACCTATGACTCCAAACCTGTTAAGAAACTCTTTAAAGACATTATCTTCCCCAGATTTGGAGTCCCTCGCGCCGTCATTTCCGACAGGAGGTCCCATTTTTTGGAGAAAATTTTGAGGCTCTATTGAAGAGATATGGGGTTTACCACAAAATTTCCACTCCTTGCCATCCTTAGACCAGCAGGTAGGTTGAAGTATCCAACATACATATCAAATCCATTCTAGAGAAAATTGTTGGACGCACTAGGAAATATTGGGTGTTGAAAATCAATGATGCTATGTGGGCATATCGTACTGCCTACAAGACACCCATAGGCACCACCCATTTTAGGCTGATCTATGCAAAATCATGCCATCTCCCAATAGAGTTAGAACACAATACCAGATGGGCCATCAAATTTCTAAATTTTGACCTTTCTGCTATGGGAGAAAAATGTATTCTCTAAATAAATGAAATGGACAAACTTAGAATGAGTGCTTATGAAAATGCAAGAATCTACAAGGACCGAAACTAAACTTTGGCATGACGGTCACACCAAGCGCAAGGACATTAGAGAAGGTGACAAAGTTCTTGTGTTTAATTCCAGACTAAGGCTTTTCCCTAAAAGCTCAAATCCAGATGGTATTGTCCTTACCTCGTCAAGTGTACCTATCCACATGACACCTTTCTTTTTTGGGATAAAGTTTTGGGTCAATTTAAGATTAATGGGCATCAATATAAAAGATACATCACCACTGAAGACCTTGTCGCATTAGATACCAAAAAATGCTCATCCTTGGAAGATCTCAACTTGACCGGCCCTCAGCCTCCCATAGAATCACAATAAACTGGTATCTCATTTGTCAATCCTCCGACGTTAAATAAGGCACTTGTTGGGAGGAAACCCAACCCTGTCTTCCTTTCATTAATTTTTCTTTACTTTGTTATTTCATCCTGTTCTATTTTATCCTTCTCCGACACTCCAACTGATTGGATAATGCAACCAACTGATCGGTTACAGATTCTTGAATAGTGGCCTTTCTGTAGCTCAAATGATCAGTTGGTACATAAATCGATCAGTTGCATCCAGTCAAGCATCCCCCGAGCCAACCATTGGTCGAACGTGAGGTGTCCCGACACCTCAGATCCCTCATTACGACTGCAGAAATCAACACCTTGAACCGACCAGCTTGATCACCAGCCGATCGATTCGGCACCCTTGATTGATTATATAACCTCCTCGAGGCAAGTCTTACCCTCACCCATTCACCTCTAACCTAGCTTCCACTCTCGAGCACTCTTGCCACCTCCTCTCTCGAGCGATCTATTGCCCAGCGGACAAGTGAGCCTCGAGCCGACTGCCTTTCCAGCTCATCCGACCAACGCTACAACAAGTCGCCACCTTGCTTCTCAAGCTCCCCCTCCATGAGCCAACCTCTTCAATAGGCCGGTCACCCCGGTTTCACCCCCTCACATGAACAGATTGGCTGGCTCCCGTGCCAGCCACCTTTGTTGTGACACGCTCGTTTGACTACTCTAACCTGCTCTACAAGCCGCTTGTGTCATGTGCCCATCTTTCATCTAAAGCCATCACCTTCACCGCCTCTACAACTGCAGACGTTCAGTGAGCCGCTCGCCTCACATCTAAACTACTCAGTATGCCTCCGCCCTCGATCCACTGCAACAGGCACCGTTCCCCTTCTTTAGCCCATAAAACACATGTCATAGACATCAACCACCTATCTAAGTATCCAAACGCTCAGCTTATCTCCCAAGCAGGTCGTGTCACCTCACAGCAGCTACCATGTTCAACCAATTTTGCTAGAACAAAGGAAAATATACAACCTCTTACTCCTAGGACCCACCTTACCGATCTCGATCTCACACTGGGATCCAGTTTCGCAAACCCTCCCCCACCGGTGAGTCCTCACTCGAGCTCAATGAGGACATGCTCAATGATATCAATGAGGTAGAAGATCTTCTCCTTGAGATGGAGAGAAACTAAAAGGCGAGCAACAACCTAGACTCCACTACCCCCCGTTCACCCCGCATAGCCCCCATGTCTGGAAACTATGTCCAGTTCACCAGTACTGACCACCTCTAACATTATGAAAACTTGTTTTCTATAGGTGTTTCCCTCCCCCGTTGGGCATGTGGCACTACCCTCGACTCCCTCAGAATCTTTCAAGCCACCGACAACATTATCCACAAAAATCACATTCTCCTCTTCCCCTACCATGTCACCTCAATGTATAGCGATCTCACTCTTGAGTTCTTATCTACTTTTCACCGCTATCACTATTCCCAAGGCAACTCTAGCTGCAAGAACTGTATTTTTAGGGAAGATCTGGAGATATCCACCTGTCAATTCACTTCCTTCATCCTCGACAACGATGACGATTACTCGTTAGATTGTTGTATAGAGATACCACATGACTCCTACCCCAACCGATACGATAAAGACAAGTTCTGGGATGAGATCACTGGCCTCCTTCCCAACCTTCCTAATGGGCCCAAGGCTTCCAGCATTCACAACCTAGTTATCTGCTACCTCCATTGTATCCTTGCTTGCACCATTTTCAGTAGAGAAGGTACCCAGGGATCCATCACCCATATTGAGCTCTATGCCCTTTGGTGCCTCTTGAATGAAGAACCCTTCAACTGTGGGAATGATGTTTTGAAGCACTTCACCACCCAGGCCATCCGTACTACCTCATCATCCTTTCTCATCGGCCATTTTGTCACCCAGCTCGCCATCTTTCTTGGCTACACCCACATCCCTTTCACACCACTCCCACTTAAAAATCACCTGATTGATAGTTATTACCTGAAAACTAACAAGCTCATCCGCATGGGTTCCAATGGTATCTACTACCTCCTTTTCAATGATTCGCAGGAGGAACTACAACTTCCTCTTCATGCAAGGTTTGTCGTAGCGAACGTAATCTACAAGCTCACCGATCTGGAAGGACACATCCGTAGGTATAGTCTAGAGCACCCAGACCCAAACGACATCCTCGTGACATAGCCCACATGAGGAGTGTTTCATTGGAGGCTCACGGTGATGCCTCTGGTCCACTTCCACCACCCCGTCACCGCACCAGGCGGAAAATAGATGATGATGGAGACACCTACGGGTTCAACGAGGTCCAACATCAACTAGATGAGATCCAACATGAGCAACAACGCTAGGGCCACCAGCTCAACCATATGTATCTCATGCAACATTCAGAGGAGTCTTGGCATGTGGACTGCAACCACTATGCCCCTAGACACCCATCCTATGAGGAGTATGGAGCCCAGCTGGCCTACCCAGATCCCCACACCCCTAACTGGGGAAACTACTATGCCTCCCACCAGCAACATCCACCACCGTAGTGATTCTCTTCCCTCCATCTGGTTCTAAGGGTTTTCTCAGGACGAGCAAAGCTCTATGTCGGGGGTCGGGTGGGTGGTATGTGTTCCACCCGTTATCTTCCCTTTTAGCATTTTACTTATGTATTTCGAAATTTCATGCATTTTCCCTTTCCAAAACTTTGGCCTTTACCTAGACAGTGAAATGATGTATCTTCATTTTCAAATTAGATAAATCTTTATTTTCCAAAAATTAATCAAAATTTTCATTTCTTTTTTTTTAAATACCAAATTCTCCATACCTCAATTAGAAATATTCTTGGAAAAGGTGGCAAGACTTAGAGTATCAAATAGAATCATATGTAAACTTTCTTATCTTTGGCATTAGATTAACTGATCAATCTTTCTCATATGATGTACTTACATGATTTCTCTTACTGATGCAACACCACTCAAAGAAAAAAAAGAACTTTTTTGCATGGGAAAATAATCCACACGCCAAACCCTAAGTCCAGGGTGTCATGCTCCTCCTCTCTCCCTCTTACATACCCCTTGTAAATTTAATAGGGGCGTACCGCCAAAAGATGCCAAAAAGTGCACACACAAAAAAAAATTGTGGTCAATATCCCGAGTCAAATAGAGGGGGGATTATTCATCCACATCACTCATAAATTTAATAGGGGCACAAATCCATGAAATTAAAATCCTGAGTCGAATAGAGGATGGATCCTTTTTTCCATGCCTCACCTTTTATCATTCCCGTGCCCTAAAAAAAGTTTTGAGTGTTGAAGCGCAAGTAGGATTAAGACTATTTTTGCAAAGTATGAGTCTGAAAGTAAAAGTTATGAAAAATGTTGTTGTAAGAAATAGAGAACTTATATTTTGTGGTTTTAGGAGATGGGTTTCTTGGCCATGAAGAGGATAGAAGATATTGTTCATTAATGGAGGATGATGATGCTGTTTCAAAAAAAAATTGAATTATTTTTATATTTTAATTGCTTGAGGACAAGCAAAAGCTTAAGTCTATGGTATTTTGATGCATGTTGATTTAGCACCTCTTTTCACAACCTTTTAAGTCTGTCACATGGAAGATCTTATCTTTAACTATTGAAAAGAAACAAAATGCTATGTGCTTCCCTTTATCACAATTATACGCGAATCTCACCCAAATTTGTGAATTTCTTAGGGTTGTTGACTGCTGCCTAGACTCTCGCCCTTACCAGTCATCCAACTTACCAGCTTGCCTGCCAACCGATCAGTTGGTTGTGCGTGGCCAATTCAAATTTACAGCTTCCAGTACCATTTGTCCACACCCTAGTTGTAAAAGCCTCCTCCCTCTCCTATTAAATGAGGGGAACACCCTCGTCACATCATCATCTCTTATATCATCTTTTGTGTTGGAGATTTCCTAGCAATCATTCTTGTGTTCTTATATTCTTGTATTCGATTCATCAATAAAGATTGGTTATTTGGAAGTTAAATGTGTTCTTCAATCATTGTTCTTTTACCTTGCTCATTTAGATCTAGTTTACTTCTTCTTCTTCTTCTTCTTTCGTGGACTGGAGCAAGGAATTAAGCATCGACCATTTCTGTGACGTCCCCAGATTTTCTAAAACTTAATCTGATGTGTGACGTCCAAATTGAGACCCTCACCTCAGTGAGAATCCCAATTTAAACACCCCACGCCAGGCTAAGAAGAAGAAAATCAAAGGAGTCAGAAGGAAACAATCAATAGCACATGCACATGAACAATAATAAAACCATACACAAATGTTCACCATTCAACATATAATTACAACATGAATTGTTACAACATTTGATATTACATATCGAACAACAAACTTATACTTATGAATGTACTACATCTAAATAACAGGATCTTAAGACAACAGGTCCACCTGTACATCAGCTCGCTACACAACTCTCACTATCTTGGATCTTCAAGAGCATAACCACAACCTAAACAAAAGATTACATGCGGTACACGTCAGCACAATATTTCATGAATATTGTACTGAGTACGCCTACGTGTCTTTTTATATACCTCTCATCATATCTTGGCAATAAGATAAAACTAATATACTTGACAGTAATAGAAGAATATAAGGAAAAGCGTATACTTGCGCAAAGATATTCATTAACAAAAGAGAACACATATTTTAAGTTTATTTTCCATTATATCTCAAGGCATTTATGATCACTACCAAAGAGTTGGATCTTATGCACACGGTGACCACTACCAAAGAGTTGGGTCCAAGAACACTACCAAAGAGTTGGTGCTTCCATATGTACAATGTGACCACTACCAAAGAGTTCGGTCACTTCCAAGTACTTTACTACCAAAGAGTTGAAGTACTTATTTCCAGCACTTTACTACCAAAGAGTTGAAGTACTTAGATATAATGGAATAGATATATTATGTTTCATGTGTTCATAGCAATAATTATGGAAAATCATGCAACATATCATACCAGAACAATCATTTCATCCAATACCATATGCCAAGTATTTTACTACACATATAACACAAGCATATTGTATAATAAGCCAAGTAAGAGGTAATAGCGTACCTTCCAAAGAGACATCCTATTCACAACATATTTCTGATATCAACTATATCCTTGGTCAACCCTGATAAAGATAAGATCACATACGATCATCAGGTTCTTATCATCATACATCTCATCTTAACCCTAAACGTGTTCAATAGGGTTTCCCTTAGATCATTATGTTATATACATTATTACTTGTCTTATCTTCATCCTTATGTGGGATTTATGTTACTGATGTTATGTTCCAGATTAAGATACATAATCTTAATATCAGGTTCCATATCATTATATATATATTAACCCTAGATTACATTATTAACGTATCTAGGATTTTAAACCATGTATTAAGGTCAACTTCATATGACATGGATTTCGTGTATAAATCTAATCTCAGATTTACATATTAGTTTCTAATTACATATATAAAGGTGTTCCATGACTTTCATCACTTATTGAGCATGTATGCATTTATTGCATTATCTCCAGTGATATTAACCCTAATTAGTCATATTAATCAAATTATATTCTTTTATGCATCAACATGACCATAACTGACATCATTTGCATTAAAGACATGGTTATGGACTTACTGACATTTTTCCATAATTTTATGTCATCATTTGATATTTATTACCCATGAACTAAGCCTTTCACAACTAATAAGATATCACTTATATTCGTGCATCAAAAGCATGATATTATCATTTTATTTTGTTCTACTCATTATTCTGAACATTTTGGTACCTTATTTGTATTTTTTTGATGAACATGCTATTTACTGTGATTTATTGAAAAACTGAGCATTTTCTGATTATTTACCTCATCTGGCCAATCGGATCGCGCCATGTGGCCATTAAGGTTGGCGTAGCTCCTCTACTTGCTGCGGCTGGTTCTAGGCTGGGTTTGGTCCTGGTTCAGACTATTCTCTTTTCTTTTTCTTCGCGATCTCGTTCTCACAAGATCCATCCGCGTGAACTTGAAATAGAGTCGCCGCCCGCCGTCGTGCAGCCTCTCCCTTCCTCGCATCGGCAGGAGCCTGTGCTCCTCACCACGACCTGGTGCTCCTCTGGACTTCCCACTGTTGAGTCAGCCTATTCTCTTCTCTCCCGCATCGAGCGTCCGAAGGCGTCGTTCTCTTCTTCCCCAGAATTGTAGCCATGGCAGCGACTCGAATGAGCAAACGAATACCACCGGGCCTCGAATCATCTGCTCCAACCGCCACTAGGAAGCACCACACCTCTGATTGCCTCCATCGCTCTCACTCATGTTTGGGATCTCTGAGAAATGGACGTCGATACATCCTGGATCAACGAAGAAGGTCGCTCCCTGGTTCATCACCTTCTCCTCGGCCACTCTGACTGCTGCAAAGCACTCAACATCTCCCGATCTCTCTCTCTCTCTTCTATGAACTTCCACTGTCACCTGCATGCGGGTCTGTCTTGCACCCCTATTGGCTTCATCTCTGGCGAGTGACACTGCCTGATTTGTGTGCCTTCTAGCTCTTTGCGGCTCCTCCCTGGCTCCAATACTCACCGCCGTCACAAGGGATCCCTCCAGGTCGAGGTGGCTCCACCATAGCCTGCTGTCTCTGGGGCTGGTCTGATGTTGGACCCGCTTGCTACCCCCTCTTCGGTGCGAGATCAGCAGATATCAGTCACTGCTCTTCATTGTTGTACCTGATGAGGAATCACACAACTCCACCTCCTTCTCGCTTCTCACCTGCTCTAACATGAGTTGCACTTCTGGACGCCGCCGTGGACAAGCATGGAGTGGCTCCCCCTCTCTCATTCACAATCTTAGAGTGCAGCACCTGCCTGTACGCCACGCGTCTCCTTCTCGACGTCGGCCTGCAGTTTTCATGTGGTGATGGAGAGGGCTGGGGGAAACAACCACTACCTCTCTGCTATTTCTAAGCCAATACCACCGATGTAAAGGTCTAGTAGTGGCTTTCATCATGGAGAGGTTGAACATCCGGTTATCCAGTCACGATCATGACGTGGGACAGATTGAAGCATGGCGCCTCTGATTGCCTCAACTGCTCATTCATTTGACTACATCCAAGGGCTAGGAAATGACCCCACTTAACCAATCCATCACAACATACTCACAACAAAGACTAGGGGTGTGTGACATATCCATTGATTAGAACGTAGACAACTGACTTATATCTTCATCCAAAGCATTATAATGCATCCAATATTTAAACAATTTCGAACCTTAAAAAAAGCTCCCTCTAGGTGCATCAAAAAGTTACTAAGTTTTGAACATATATCTTCATCTTAACTCAAACTTCAATCCATTAAAATTTTGGTGCCATAACTCAATTGTTAGACCATTGATATTTAAGGATTCCAAAGGTCCACTCCATCACATCCTACACACCTTAAAAGAAATTTCGTCCTCGAAATTAAATCAAAAACTAGTTCTTCACATCATATACAACTTAAAAGGAATTTCATCCTCGAAATTAAGCCGTCTTCCTACTCTGAGGAAAACCAAAGATCTCAAAATCACATACAAGGCACCTCTCCATGTGCAACATATCCAAAAACAAAGCTCGTTACTCATATCTAAACCACTATTAGGAGGTTTTAAAGCATCTAAGGTAAAACCTCACTTCATAGAAGGCTCAAACAAGGGTTTAGAAGCTCTAGTTATGTCATGACATATCTTGTATGTCAGGGTTGCATCCTTATCTTTATCCATGCATTAGGGTTCCCACATCATATTACCATGTTCTCAAGGAGATAATTGAAGTTATCCCATATGTCAAAGTTTCATCAACATCTTATAGAGAAAATTGTTAGAACAAGTTCAACATTAACATATGCCTTTTAGGAGGGAGTTAACTATAATTAACCCACTTTATCCATCTAGATCATATTAAGGTGTCAAAATCATTACGTTGTGCTAGTTATCAAACAATATCTTCCATATTTGTTAAGCACTCAGATTAACACCTCTTATAGCATGTTTCATTCATATGATCTTATTTCATTACTCAAAATAAATTGGTACATTTATTAGTGATTTCATCACAAGATTAACCAACAATTATCACATTATCATCATTATTCGTGTACATGGTTAATCATATATGTGTTAACATCTATTAAACCATCTCTAGGTTTCCATCACATCATGTCTACATATCACATCTTGAGATTTGAACACATCCTTACATATATAAATCATGATCGTGCTAAGAAACTTATGTGGGTGGCTCGTTAAACATATATTTATCTAGCCCAATTGAGGTTCTCCTATCCCATATCATGAGGGTAGTGCCATGCTCAGTCTCTTTTAGGTAACTCAACTCTACGAGTATCTCATATGCATATACTTTATCTTTCCTCTTAGTCTAGGGTTCTCAGATTACCTCATTGGCACTAGTGATAGCCTTACAAGCTCTAGCCACATAAGCACAAACCAAAATATGCTATGACATACTATTCATAAGTCTTCTACCCATGACACATCTTACCCAAAACTTTCTTATGTACACCACTAGATTCCTATGTGGGAAACCACCAACCCGAGCATGAGGCTTCACAGAACTAACATAGCTACCTCCTCCAGGGTCTTGGGCTCTCTCCATCACCCATATGGCAAGTACTCATATTTCCTTATCACATATATATAACCAGCCTCTCTCTGTCTCTAGGGTTTGGTCCTCCCAAGGACATCTAGGGTTTAAGAAGACTATAGGAATCATGCATTAGGAACTCAACTCATTCACTCAGGAGTAGTCTAGTTTAGGACATATCATATCACATATCTCAAAATTCTCATATCTTGGAGTTTAGGTTCTTTAACCTTCTCCCAATGGGTCTCACTCTCTCTGGAGTTAACCCTAAAACTGGTCCTAACACTAGAGGTCCTCCTTCGTAAAAGAGATTGAGGCTCATGCTGATTCACAACTTGTCTTAACTTAACATATCTTATCTCATAAAAGCTTATCTACTTGCATCATAAAACCTTATCTGAAATCCTCAAAACTTAACTTAAGTCCTTGAAGACAAACATAGATCATCATAAATCATCTTATATCATCTATATAAGACTTACATCATATCATCAAAACTTATATCATCTATTCCGTCTATCATATATTCCAACAAGGCTCTAGACATCTAATCTAGAACTACTCTGTCTTCTAGACTGATGTCATCACTTTCACTTAGGTTGCATGACCACCTCCTACTAGTACATATGTGGGGACAAATTTTTGTAATACATATACATATTAAAATATTATATAGTTTTTCTCCGATAAAACAAGCGTCAGAGAAAACTATCGAGGTTCGATCTGTTTGGAATCAAAAACCAAATCCTGAAAACGAGTGTCCCACACATAGTAGAGAGTACAGTGTCATGAAAACTAGTGAAAAGGGTGAGAACAAGGGGTAGACTAGTGTAGCTACTCTAGACAACGAGCTCCATATGTCTAGGGTTTCTCTTCCCTTGATGCACGCCATTTCCAAATAGTACAACGTCCCATACCGTTGTACTATAAGGAAAGAATGACATCTAAGGACTTGCTACTCAACAAGCACCAGTCTAGACCTAGTTCTCAGACATCTAGGTGATACCCTAGAGGCTAAGTCAGATCTAGTCTCTAAATGATGACTAATCTAACCCTAAAGATATTATTAAGTTCAAGGTTCTTTAGTTTTGAGTTGCATAATGAGAAAATGTTAGGCTTTGCTATTGTTCATGCTCTGATACCACCTGTGACGTCCCCAGATTTTCTAAAACTTATTCTGATGTGTGACGTCCAAATTGAGACCCTCACCTCAGTGAGAATCCCAATTTAAACACCCCACGCCAGGCTAAGAAGAAGAAAATCAAAGGAGTCAGAAGGAAACAATCAGTAGCACATGCACATGAACAATAATAAAACCATACACAAATGTTCACCATTCAACATATAATTACAACATGAATTGTTACAACATTTGATATTACATATTGAACAACAAACTTATACATATGCATGTACTACATCTAAATAACAGGATCTTAAGACAACAGGTCCACCTGTACATCAGCTCGCTACACAACTCTCACTATCCTGGATCTTCAAGAGCATAACCACAACCTAAACAAAAGATTACATGTGGTACACGTCAGCACAATATTTCATGAATATTGTACTGAGTATGCCTACATGTCTTTTTATATACCTCTCATCATATCTTGGCAATAAGATAAAACTAATATACTTGGCAGTAACAGAAGAATATAAGGAAAAGCGTATACTTGCGCAAAGATATTCATTAACAAAAGAGAACACATATTTTAAGCTTATTTTCCATTATATCTCAAGGCCTTTATGATCAGTACCAAAGAGTTGGATCATATGCACACGGTGACCACTACCAAAGAGTTGGGTCCAAGCACACTACCAAAGAGTTGGTGCTTCCATATGTACAATGTGACCACTACCAAAGAGTTTGGTCACTTCCAAGTACTTTACTACCAAAGAGTTGAAGTACTTATTTCCAGCACTTTACTACCAAATAGTTGAAGTGCTTAGATATAATGGAACATATATATTATGTTTCACGTGTTCATAGCAATAAGTATGGAAAATCATGCAACATATCATACCAGAACAATCATTTCATCCAATACCATATGCCAAGTATTTTACTACACATATAACACAAGCATATTGTATAATAAGCCAAGTAAGAGGTAATAGCATACCTTCCAAAGAGACATCCTATTCACAACATATTCTTGATATCAACTATATCCTTGGTCAACCCTGATAAAGATAAGATCACATACGATCATCAGGTTCTTATCATCATACATCTCATCTTAACCCTAAACGTGTTCAATAGGGTTTCCCTTAGATCATTATGTTATATACATTATTACTTGTCTTATCTTCATCCTTATGTGGATTAATGTTACTGATGTTATGTTCCAGATTAGGATACATAATCTGAATATCAGGTTCCATATCATTATATATATATTAACCCTAGATTACATTATTAACGTATCTAGGATTTTAAACCATGTATTAAGGTCAACTTCATATGACATGGATTTCGTGTATAAAACTGATCTCAGATTTACATATTAGTTTCTAATTACATATATAAAGGTGTTCCATGATTTTCATCACTTATTGAGCATGTATGCATTTATTGCATTATCTCTAGTGATATTAGCCCTAATTAGTCATATTAATCCAATTATATTCTTTTATGCATCAACATGACCATAACTGATATCATATGCATTAAATACATGGTTATGGACTTACTGACATTTTTCCATAATTTTATGTCATCATTTGATATTTATTACTCATGAACTAAGCCTTTCACAACTAATAAGATATCACTTATATTTGTGCATCAAAAGCATGATATTATCATTTTATTTTTTTCTACTCATTATTCTGAACATTTTGGTACCTTATTTGTATTTTTTTGATGAACAGGCTATTTACTGCGATTTATTGAAAAACTGAGCATTTTCTGATTATTTACCTCATCTGACCAATCGGATCGTGCCATGTGGCCATTAAGGTTGGCGCAGCTCCTCTGCTTGCTGCGGCTGATTCTGGGCTGGGTTTGGTCCTGGTTCAGGCTATTGTCTTTTCTTTTTCTTCGCGATCTCGTTCTCACAAGATCCATCCGCGTGAACTTGAAACAGAGCCGCCGCCCGCCGTCGTGCAGCCTCTCCCTTCCTCGCATCGGCAGGAGCCTGTGCTCCTCACCATGACCTGGTGCTCCTCTGGACTTCCCACTGCTGAGTCAGCCTATTCTCTTCTCTCCCGCATCGAGCGTCCGAAGGCATCGTTCTCTTCTTCCCCAGAACTGCAGCCATGGTTGCGACTCCAGTGAGAAAACGAATACCACCGGGCCTCGAATCATCTGCTCCAACCACCACTAGGAAGCACCACACCTCTGATTGCCTCCTTCGCTCTCACTCGTGTTTGGGATCTTCGAGAAATGGACGCCGATGCATCCTGGATCAACGAAGAAGGTCGCTCCCTAGTTCATCGCCTTCTCCTCGGCCACTCTGACTACTGCAAAGCACTCAACATCTCCCGATCTCCCTCTCTCTCTCTTCTGTGAACTGCCGCTGTCACCTGCATGCGGGTCTGTCTTGCAGCCCTGTTGGCTTCGTCTCCGGCGAGTGACACTGCCTGATCTGTGTGCCTTCTAGCTCTTTGTGGCTCCTCCCTGGCTCCAATACTCACCGCCTTCACAAGGGATCCCTCCAGGTCGAGGTGGCTCCACCATAGCCTACTATCGCTTGGGCTGGTCTGATGTTGGACCCGCTTGCTACCCCCTCTTCGGTGCGAGATCAGCAGATATCAATCGCTGCTCTTCATTGTTGTACCTGATGAGGAATCACATAACTCCACCTCCTTCTCGCTTCTCACCTTCTCTAACATGAGTTGCACTTCTGGACGCCGCCGTGGACAAGCATGGAGTGGATCCCCCTCTCTCATTCGCAATCTTTGAGTGCGGCACCTGCTTGTGCGCCGCACGTCTCCTTCTCGACGTCAGCCTGCAGTTTTCATTTGGTGATGGAGAGGGCAGGGGGAAACAACCACTACCTCTCTGCTATTTCTAAGACAATACCACCGATGTAAAGGTCTAGTAGTGGCTTTCATCATGGAGAGGTTGAACATCCGGTTATCCAGCCACGATCATGACGTGGGACAGATTGAAGCATGGCACCTCTATTTGCCTCAACTGCTCATTCGTTTGACTACATCCAAGGGCTACGAAAGGACCCCACTTAACCAATCCATCACAACATACTCACAATGAAGACTAGGGGTGTGTGACATATCCATTGACTAGAACGTAGACAACTAACTTATATCTTCATCCAAAGCATTACAATGCATCCAATATTTAAACAATTTCGAACCTTAAAAAAAGCTTCCTCTAGGTACATCAAAAAGTTACTAAATTTTGAACATATATCTTCATCTTAACTCAAACTTCAATCCACTAAAATTTTGGTGCCATAACTCAATTGTTAGACCATTGATATTTAAGGATTCCAAAGGTCCACTCCATCACAATTTCATTGTCTCTAGCCTTAGGATCCAATCCTTTGATAAGTCTAGACTATGGCTAGAACTCTTCTTTCCTCCATCTCCTTTTTCTCCACAAGCATGAGTGAGTAGTTCTCTATCGAGGCAAGGGAAATAGCCCCTTAGCCATGGCTTAAATTGACTAATTTCTTAGAATGACTTCTAGATGGCTTTTGGTTCTAATAACCATTGATCTGTCAAAGTAATTAATTTGTTTGATCACATGTTAATCTGGATGAAAATCCAAATTTAGAACAATAGAATAAATCGTATAGGGGTTTTGAAACGATTGTGGATCTTCCTCTTTTTTGATGATGGATTAAGAAACATAAGCACCAGGACCAATGGGCTCGTGTGGAGTCCATCTGTTGTGGATTTTTATTGATTCACATGCATTCATCGTAATCGTCATTTTAAGGGATTTAGTCTATTGTCGCCTAGGCTAAGGTGGTGAAAACCCCTAAACCCTTGATTCTTCGTCTCTTGATTTATTCTTTTGTTTGATCTACTCTCTTTACATTTTAGTCTTTCATTCATAATAATTTACTGGTGCAAACAATCATCTCAATTTTCCTTGTGATAGGGCAAATTATTTCTTGTTAAGTACAATCTTATAATTTTATTTCCTTTTTTTCTTTAGTGAGAATCACCCAACCCCAAACATGACCTCTACTATCTGTTCCAAAAAAAACACCAAAAAGAAATAAAAATTTCTTTAAAACAATTGGGATTAGAGTTAACAATTTAAAAAACATTGTCCTTTTGGATCAACCCTTTCTATACTAACCTTAATCAAAAAGTAGAAAAAGGATTAAACTCTAGTATAATTATCTTAGTGATTGTAGTGCACTTTGACGCATTAACATGGGCACCCTAGAAAGGAGGTTCACCTTGGTGATATGGGTAGTCCAATCATTCCTTTAAAGATCATTTTATCTGAGTCCTCAAATCCTAGGAAGTTACAATCTACCCCACTTAGATTTTTGGCATCTCATCAAAGATCAATATATGACCTCATAATCTCTTTCCCATTTCAGTGCAGATCCAGAATGGCCCATGGACACCCATCTCCCAACCACAACTACCAGCTCAAAGGAGGCTCCATCTCATCTTAGCGGATAGCCCTTTCCAACTTTCCTAGACCGCACGGCTTAAGAATGGCATGCCACATGCCCATGTAGGCCCCACCTACTGGATGGGAATTGGCTCCAATACCATTTCTAACACTTGGCCCACTGTCCAAGGCTCTGGTAGGGTTTCAGAAATGATGACTGGCCCCACAGACCACCACTAACCTTAACTACACACTTTGTCCTCACCATGTGCAAGCCAGGTTACACTTACCGTCTGGTCACCCATCCTAGTACTACTCCAAGCTGAGCATGCTTAACAATGTAGTTCTTTTGTAACGTCCCCGGATTTTGCCATCTCAAGACTTAGAAGGCCCGAAAGGACAAATCCTAAAATGTTAGGTAATTGTTTTAGAGAGCAATGCGAAAGCATAATACGCATACATGAACATTAAACCATAACATACACCATAAAAATTTCTCAACATTCAACATGTATATATTACCAAGTGAGTTATTACAACATGATTTACAATTACATATTGAATAGAAATTCTACAGTCTAAGAACATGTATGCTAAACTAGGATCTACACAATAGGTACAACATGTACAACAGTTCACTCCCGTCTTTTTCTCCCATCTTATCTCTGAATCTAAAACATACGTGAAACAACGAATCAACATAATGTGTTGTGTACGTGGGTAGAAAGATACATACTAATATGCTTGCATAATTGAAATAACTTTTGAAAGAAAGGATTAAACGAAAACATTGTTTAGTGTAATAATCAGGTAAACACATCTTTTATACATTTCATTAGATGCAGTTGTACTACAATTTTATAATCACTTCTCATACATCCAGTATGGGCAAAATTATTTCATCATACATCTAACATGGGCAATTCATCATACATCCATGCTAGGCAACATACATCCATATTGGGCCATGTACACTAGTAGCTACAACTCATCAAAATGTTCTTTTATGTTTCATTATGTTTTGGTGGAGCGAATATTATAGTAGTCCAACCAATAAGATATAAGCAAGTAGTTTCACACAAGGTACACCATATCATAAGAAACCAAGAAAAACTAGTCTTATACTTAATAAAGCCCACGTACCTGAGTTCAGAGAATCCTAATGATCCTGGATCATCTATAACTTGTCCATGACCTGATTAAATATAATTGAGCATTATTAATATATGATCATCATTATACTTAACATTTTTAGGTCCAACATAGGGTTTAGTCCAAGGCTAGATTTTACCGATCTAAAGTGTATCTCTAGTATTTTTCTACTGATTAGAAGGTTATTATAAGGGTCTGTTCCAAATTTCATATTTTTCTGGTGATTGACTTATTTTTTAGATTTAAAATGAGGTTACAAACATGGAATTAGGTTTTAATGAGAAATGACCTATTATATTGTCATAATAGTCGAATCTAAGTTCATATTTGATTTCCAAATTATACCAGGGTTCAGTAATATTTTTCTCAGATTTAATTTCCATGATATACTAATTATACTAATAATATAATCTCAAAAAGAAGCATTATCATATCATTAAATATCATCATTATTTGTTCATCAAAGGTCTTATCTAAGGGGGCATTAATAATGGTAATGTTTTTCTGAGTGCAAGGGATTTTTTAGGGGATTTAAAGGACACTGGAGCTATTTATAATGCATTTTCTAAGATTTGTACATATATTGGATTTGCGAGTGAATTATTACCTTTTTGGCCAACTGGATGGTACCACATGTCCCTAGAGGGCATTGCTGCTCCAGGCCTAAGCTGCTTGGGTTCATGATTGAACCGAATGGGGATTTGGTCTGGCCTACTGTGAGAATCGACCATCCGCAAGTCTCGAGTCTGTTCTCCTACTTTCCTCGTGGTCTCCGAATCATGCATTGAGGAGAGGGAGAGAGAGACAAAACTTCCTCTGATGCGCCAGGTCGAGGCCATGCTACCATGGCCGTACCCAACACCTACTTGGTTCTCTTCTTGGGTTTTAGAGTTTGATCTCTCTCTCTCTAACTTCCTCGCAATCACTCTAATTCATCCTATTTCCACAGAGCAAGTGTCGCCATGGAACAATACCTTGACGGCTCAACATCATCATCCTCAGATGATACTCCCGCAAAACTTTCCAAGTATTGGTGCACACCTACGATCATCCTCAGTGAATGAGGAGGGATCCACCAATCACTGAGGGCAGCCTATTAGAGCTAGGGCGGAGGAAGGTGACACAGATTGGGGATTTGCTCCCCTATGTTTGCCTTGTCCATACAAGACACCAGGTAGGTCCTCAGACATCACATGGACTTGCTGGAAGTTTTCAAAGGAAGTGGGGATGCACATTGATCGGGTCCTGTGGTCAACCTCTATGACTGGTGGTGGCGAGCTCGAGTGCACTGGGGACTCTTCAATGGCATTTGGAAACTCTCATGATATAGAGATGTCAATGGTGATAGTCCTCCACTTTATTGTACTCCTTGATGCCTACAGGTCTCCTTCTTCTTGTTGTTGTGGTTTGGGGTTTTTACTGGTTCTATGGGTGGAGAACAATGAAGGGAAAGGAGTCTGGTTCTCCCTAATTTCTGTACCAGAGTGGTTTCTCAGAAGCCCCGAGTATTGCGGATCTAATTCCCAACCATCATCATGTGGAGGTCGCAATATAGGTGTGGTCGTTCAAGAGAAGTAGGGCTTAGTCATCCTCCACCTATTCCTAAAACGTCGAGGGTTGAAGATAAGGTGTGAACCTTTGGATCAGTTGTCTAGGTCCATGATTGTCTCGCCCTTAAGTGGATCTATGGCCTACAGCTTGCACAACCCATAGCATGTATGTGTGACATATAAATGTCACAACCTTTCATATTTTTTAAATAATAACCATATGACTAAGGTTTGGCAGGACGTTTAAATCAAATATCAATAAATTCAAATTCTTATATTTTCTAGTATAAACCTCTTATTCACATGAAACTTGAACCATAGGTCCCTCATAACCCAAGGCCTCATACTACTAAGTTTGAGATGTAAATTGCAACAATTGGTCATTTAACTAAATTCCTCGACTAGTCTCATAAATAAGTGTGTAAACCTCAACTATGAATCAATTATTCACCAACCTTGATGAAATAATATTAATCTCATGATATTGATCATCATGCGTTCTAGTATTCATAATTGAACCATTTGGATTCATATATACCTCAAGTGTCATCAATTGGCCACTTGATTTTATTATGACTACCAAATGGACCTCTTGCACTCATAAGTTTCCAAGTCGGTGAATAAAAAGATATTCATTGTAATTGAAGTCAATTAGATCTAATAACCATTCATGGTTTTCAATTTCTATATGGGGTATCTAAACCCTAAAATCCAGGTTATCACATTCGCCCCACCATAAAAGGAATTTCTTCCTCAAAATTCAACTAGTGGCATACTTATAATGATATCGTAGGTTTATATAAATTAACTCTTCTAGGTACTAGGACCATGATAGTTTCACATGAACCTTAAGTAGTCAGTCTTAAGATTTATAGCATATTGGGGTACCGAGCCCACCTTATATAGGTCGAAGCATAATTCTTATCTCTGTGTAAGGAATTGTAGTATCACTTAATGATTTTTGTTTTTTATGCTTTTCATGTTGAGAAGGAATTACTCCAGGTTTTCATCATTCACCTAATACCTGTGTAAGGTGATATCAAGATCTTGTGTCATTTATTAGTAAATTTTTACAATTAATATCATTAACATGCTTTAAGATCAACATCATACTAGAATTTCACTACTTGAGAAGGTTTGGTCTATCATACTTAAATATTAGGGTTTCACCCTATTCAGCGAGTTATCCTCAAGAAGAAGCTTAGATTTAGAAGGATTGATCCTAAGAACAATATTTTGTGATTATTAATCTATGAGCCAAAGATTTTTTTTGGCTCATGATTTCAAACGTATATCATTCATGCATGATATAGAGAGAAAGAGAATATACTAAGACAATTTTATCTTGCTTTCAAACTTGGATATCACATGTATGATATAGGGAGGAAATATAGACAATATTAGGCCACACTTACATGAGTGACTCTTCATAAATAAATCATCTATATAGCTAAAGTGAGGCTTCTATCATCCTATATTAAGAAGGAGAAGAAGAAGGGAGAACATGTATTTTGAGTATCTTTTACACAAAGCATCATACTCTCATAACTAGTTCATATATTACCTCACTTGCAACTAATGATGAGATTCACAAAATATGTCACTCCATCTAGGACCAAACTCAGCCAAAGGATTGACTTTATCATATGGGTCATCTACCCATCCTTTTCTTTCACCCAATTCTCACATATAGATTTGAATCATGTATAAGGACTCAACTCAACACTCGAGAGTAATCTAGTGTAGGACATTTTTTAACACATATCTCATATATTGGAGGCTAGGTCCTATGACTTTCTTCCTGTGGGTCTTACTCTCTCTAGAGTTCACCACATATCTCATCCTACAACTAGATATCCTCCTTGTATAAGAGCTTGAGGCTCATGCACACTCATCTCTATCTTAACTTAGCTTATCTTAAGTAGGAAAAGGGAATGCACTTTCATCATCATGACTTAGCATAGATCCTCCAAGAGTGGATTCGGCTCAAATACAACTCAAATCATAATAAGGAAACTTATACCATCATATATCAAAGTTAGATAAGATTCTATATGCTTATTTCCTTTTTCTTTCTTTTGTCTATCTATCTATCACATAACCTTACGAGGCTCTATACATCTAATCTAGATTTATTATCTCTTCTAGACTGATGTCACTCCCTTTCACTTAGATTGCATTAACACCCACTACTCTCCTGTGTGAGGGACACATTTTTTTATTTATTTACATATATCTAATAAAATATTATATACTTTTTCTCCAAGAAAAGGCCTCAGAGAAAACTGTCGAGGTGCGAGCCGATTGGGAAACAAAACCAAACCAACAAACTCGAGTGTCCGGTCCACACACAGTAGATAGTCTAGTGCCATGTCACGTAGTGAAATGGTGAGAACATGGTGTAGATTAATGTAGCTACCCAATACATATGAGCTCTTTATGGAAAGGGTTTATCACACTTGTCTAAACCTAGTTCTTACTAAGTTTCTAGGGTTTAATGTGGAAGGTGAAATTTAGTTTTTATTTTTCATGGTGAGCAATTGTCACATGTAGCTATTGTTCATGCTCTGATACCAATTGTAACGTCCTTGGATTCTGCCATCTCGAGACTTAGAAGGCCTGAGAGGACAAATCCAAAAATGTTAGCTAATTGTTTTAGAGAGTGATGCGGAAGCATAATACACATACATGAACATTAAACCATAACATACACCATAAAAATTTCTCAACATTCAACATGTATATTTTACCAAGTGAGTTATTACAACACGATTTACAATTACATATTTAATGGAAATTCTATAGTCTAAGAACATGTATGCTAAACTAGGATCTACACAATAGGTACAACCTGTACAACTGTTCACTCCCATCTTTTTCTCCCATCTTATCTCTAAACCTAAAACATACGTGAAACATAGAATCAACACAATGTGTTGTGTACATGGGTAGAAAGATACATACTAATATGCTTGCATAATTGAAATAACTTTTGAAAGAAAGCAGTAAAAGAAAACATTGTTTAGTGCGATAATCAGGTAAACACATCTTTTATACATTTCATTAGATGCAGTTGTACTACAATTTTATAATCACTTCTCATACATCCAGTATGGGCAAAATTATTTCAATATACACCTAACATGGGAAATTCATCATACATCCATGCTAGGCAACATGCATCCATACTGGGCCATGTACACTAGTAGCCACAACTCATCAAAATGTTCTTTTATGTTTCATTATGTTTTGGCGGAGGGAATAGTGTAGTAGTTCAACAAATAAGATATAAGCAAGTAGTTTCACACAAGATACACCATATAATAAGCAACCAAGAAAAACTAGTCTTATACTTAATAAAACACACGTACCTGAGTTCAGAGAATCCTAATCATCCTGGATCATCTATAACTTGTCCATGACCTAATTAAATATAAATGAGCATCATTAATATATGATCATCATTATACTTAACATTTTTAGGTCCAACATAGGGTTTAGGCCAAGGCTAGGTTTTACCAATCTAAAGTGTATCTCTGGTATTTTTCTACTGATCAGAAGGTCATTATAAGGGTCTGTTCCAAATTGTATATTTTTCTGGTGATTGACTTATTTTCTAGAATTAAAATGAGGTTACAAACATGGAATTGGGTTTTAATGAGAAATGACCTATTATTTTGATATAATAGTCGAATCTAAGTTCATATTTGGTTTCCATATTATACCAGGGTTCAATAATATTTTTCTTAGATTTAATTTCCATGATATACTAATTATACTAATAATATGATCTCCAAAAGAAGCATTATCATCTTCATTAAATATCATCATTATTTGTTCATCAAAGGTCTTATCTAAGGGTACAGTAATAAAGGTAATGTTTTTCTGAGTCCAGGGGAAGTTTTAGGAGATTTATAGGACACCGGATCTATTTATAATGTAGTTTCTAAGATCTGTACATATACTGGATTTTCGAGTGAATTATTACCTTTTTGGCCAACTGGATGGTGCCACGTGTCCCCAGAGGGCACTGCTGCTCCAGGCCTAAGCCGCTTGGGTTCATGATTGAACCGGATGGGGATTTGATCTGGCCTAATGTGAGACTCGACCATTCGCAAGTCGCGAGTCTGTTCTCCTGCTTTCATCATGATCTATGAATCGTGCGTTGAGGAGAGGGAGAGAGAGACAAAGCTTCCTCTGATGTGCCAGGTCGAGGCCACACCGCCATGGCCATACCTGACACCTGCTTGGTTCTCTGCTTTGGTTTTAGAGTTTGATATCTCTCTCTCTCTCTCACTTCCTCACAATCACTCCAGTTCTTCCTATTTCTACAGAGCAGGTGCCGCCATGGAACAAAACCTTGACGGCTCGACATCATCGTCCTCAGATGATGCTCCCACAGAAATTTCCAAGTATTGGTGCACACCTATGATAATCCTCAGTGAATGAGGAGGGATCCACCAATCACTGAGGGCAGCCTATTAGAGCTAGGGCGGAGGAAGGCGACACAAATTGGGGATTTGCGCCCCTATGTTTGCCTCGTCCATACAAGACACCAGGTAGGTCCTCAGACATCGCATGGACTTGCTGAAAGTTTTCAAAGGAAGTGGAGATGAACGTTGACCAGTTTCTATGGTCGGCCTCTATGACTGGTGGTGGCGAGCTCTTAAAAACACTAGAGGGGGGGTGAATAGAGTTTTTAAATCAATTTTAACAATTATTTAACTCAAACAACCACAATTGAGATTAGAAGAAGGAGACAGGTGTTTAGAGTGGTTCCAACTTTAGCAAATACTAAAGTTGTCAGTCCACTACCCGGTTGCTTACCCAACCAGGATTTTGAAAGTATTTATTTGATTACCTTCTCAAGGATTTATACAAAATACAATACTTTCCTTTACACCCCTTGAACAGCCTTCACTTGAAGTAGGTGCACCAACTTGAGGTAGCCTTCTTGAAGTAACTCCAAGCTCCCCCTTGAAGTAGCCTTCCTCTCTAGAAGTAACCTCCCGTTGCACCAACCTTCTTAAGTAGCTTAAGGTCGCCTTCTTCACCAAGAAGATCTCCACCCTCTCCAATCCGTAGCCTCCAACCTAGGAGTAGCAAGGAGAGTACAAACAGTAATAGAGAACAAGAAAGGAAAAAGGAAATTACAACTTATCCTTTGTAGCCCAAGGCTTGATTTGCCTAGATCAAGCGTATAGATCTCCTAACCAAGTGTATGGACTTGTGATTGCAGTGGGTAGGAGATACTAGCCTATAGGACACGAATTTTGAGCTAAGGAAGGAAGTGTACAATTGTCACAATGCTCAAATTGCTTACAAACAGATTGCTCAAAGTATGCTCAAGGATTTCTCAAGTGTAACAAGTGAGTTTGAGTGTCCTATGGCTTGTCCTATTTATAGGAATGGTCTAAGGATGCTTAAGGACGTTCTAGACAACTTCTAGGGGTTTCTAAGTGCTTAACTAGCTGTTAGGTATAAGTTTGTTGCTTTAGCAACGGCTAATTAATTTACTCTGCAGTTGCTGTCAGAGTTCATCTCGGTCGAGGAATGGTTGACCGAGATACCTACTCGGTCGAAGTTTTGTCAACCGACAGGCTCTTTGGATCAAGTGATTTGCAACGTCTATCTTCAAATGCCAACTACCTTGTCAGTTGTGTCTAACGGCTACTTTGGATCTTTCTCGGTCGAGAAGATTGTCGACCGAGAGTGTCTCGGTCGAGGAGTTGGTCGACCGAGATTGATCCTGTTTCAATGTTTCAATTTAGGCACTAATTATATGTATGAGTGTGCAAATGTGATCCTATTTGAAGGGGATGACTTATCTAAATGTGGTGTTTAGCTAGGGAAGATCTAACGCTTTATTTACATGCAATCTAAGTACTTGTACATTATATATTTGTACAAGCTTTTACAAGGTGATTACATTGCATGAAAATATAAATATGGAAGCATATGGATTTCCCTAGTACTTTGTCATCTGCCTTGTTCCTGCACCCTCAAGTAGCTCGTTAGATCAATAAGAATGAAATGTTTGTCATAATCAAAACAAAGGGATTTATAGATGTCCATTTAGCCAACAATCTCCCCCTTTTTGAAGATGACAAACATTTCCAAAATATAAATAAAGGAAATATAAAACATATGAGTTTCATACCTTTAGATTACCTTTTGTAGCTTTTCCTCTTGTTTATAAAATGTCTTCTTATTATTCCCCATGAATTACGGAACATGAAATCCAATTCACTAGGGAAGATAGCAACTTTCAATGTAAAGCCAAGAGTTTATTTATGAAACTCATTGATTGAGTTTTTCATAATTACTAAGTTTTAGTTTTATATTTATTTCTCCCCCTTTGTCATTTCAAAAAGATATCCGTTAAGAATAAAAACTCCCCCTTAATTAGATGTCCCATCAAATCTAATGAAAAAGATTTCCATTAAAAGTTTTTGTTAAGAAGTACAGATATCAAAGAAAACATCTTCCAAATGAGTGATAAGCAGTTGCTTCCTAATTTTGTTAAATTGATCTAGTGGAAGCGGTTTTGTAAAAATATCAGCCAATTGATCTTCCGTATCAACATGATGAAGGGAAACATGATTCTTGGAGATATGATCCCTTAAAAAGTGATGACGGATTTCAATATGTTTAGCTCGGCTGTGTAAAATAGGATTGTGTGCTAAGTTTATAGCGCTCGTGTTGTCACAAAAAATAGGCGTAGATGAAAGAGTAAAACCATAATCGTTTAACACTTGTTGCATATAAAGTACTTGAGCATAACAAGACCCG
This sequence comes from Alisma plantago-aquatica, assembly GCA_963693085.1. Classification (NCBI taxonomy): domain Eukaryota; kingdom Viridiplantae; phylum Streptophyta; class Magnoliopsida; order Alismatales; family Alismataceae; genus Alisma; species Alisma plantago-aquatica. The sequence goes on along the minus strand of OY856413.1, from coordinate 464,307,412 downwards.
GCTGTCATATATTCGGCTTCAGTTGTAGATAGGGCAACCGTATTTTGTTTCTTGCTAAACCAAGATACTAAAGCTCTCCCTAACAAGAAACAGCCACCACTAGTACTCTTGCGATCAAGTCGACAACCAGCATAATCCGCATCAGTATAAGCTTTAAAATCCAAGGATTGTCCTTTTGGATACCATAAACCAAAACAAGTAGTGCCGGCTAGGTAACGAAGAATCCGTTTAACTGCTAGAAAATGAGAGTGCATAGTTGTGATTGAAATCGAGCACAAAGACCAACGGAAAACATAATGTCCGGTCTAGAAGCAGTTAAGTAAAGCAAACTACCAATCATGGCTCTATATAAGGAATCATCAATAGGTTCCCCATTTTCATCCTTATCAATTTTAATAGAAGTAGCCATAGGAGTAGTAGCATGTTTGCACTGATCCATCCCAAAACGTTTTAAGAGTTCTTTAGTATATTTTTCTTGGCTTATGAATATTCCGGCAGGTGTTTGTTTAATTTGAAAACCAAGAAAGAAAGTTAGTTCACCCATGAGGCTCATTTCAAATTCTTTTTGCATAATGTCACTGAATTGTGTGCACAATGAATCATTAGAAGCTCCAAAAATAATGTCATCAACATATATTTGCACAACTAGGAAATCAGATGTATATGTTTTGAAAAATAAAGTAGAATATGAATTTCCAATAGAAAAACTATTATTAAAAAGATATGTCTTGAGCCTTTCATACCAATTTCTAGGTGCTTGTTTTAAACCATAAAGTGCTTTCTTAAGTTTATAAACATAGTCACCTTTTTCCGGTATTTCAAAACCAGGTGGTTGGGCAACATATACTTCTTCTTGAATGATGCCATTTAGAAATGCACTTTTTACATTCATTTGGTAGAGTTTGATGTTTTTATGTGCAACAATAGCTAGTAACATTCTAATAGCTTCAATTCTAGCTACCGGTGCATACGTTTCATCAAAATCTATTCCTTCTTGTTGATTATATCCTTGTGCTACTAACCGAGCTTTATTCCTTATTACTTCTCCTGCTTCATTTAGCTTATTCCTAAAAACCCATTTAGTTCCTATGATGGTTTTATCTTGTGGTTTAGGAACTAAATCCCATACATCATTTTTAGTGAATTGATTCAATCCTTCTTGCATGGCTATTATCCAATAATCATCTTTAAGAGCTTCAGATATCTTCTTAGGTTCAATGATAGAAACAAAAGCCATGTTTGCAACATCTTTGAAGGAAGACGGAGTTTTGACTTTATCATTAGGATCTCCAATAATTAGTTCTTGAGGATGATCCTTAATAAGCCTAGGTGTAGGTTGTGGTTCAGCTTGGTGATTATTTGTAGTAACTTTCTCACTATCATTTGGTATGTTTAAATTTTCGAATTGATTAGTGAGATCTATGATTTCTAGATTTTCAGATTTGGACTCTTCATGAAAAGAAACATGAATAGATTCCTCAACTTTTCTAGAGATAGTGTTATATACTCTAAAAGCTTTGCTAGAAGTGGAATATCCCAAAAAGAATGCTTTGTGTGATTTAGAGTCAAACTTATCTCTATCATCTTTGGTATTTAAAATATAGCATGTGGAGCCAAAGGTATGAAAATAGTCAACTCTAGGTTTCTTAGAATGTATTATTTCATATGGAGTTTTCTTCAAGTGAGAGTGAACAGTTACTCTATTTAACACATAGCATGCAGTGTTTACAGCTTCAGCCCAAAAGGTTTTGGGTGTGTTGTGTTCGAGCATCATAGTTCTAGCCATTTCTTGTAGTGATCGATTTTTCCTTTCTACTATACCATTTTGTTGTGGGGTGCGTGGAGCAGAAAAATTATGAGTGTACCCTTGAGATGTACAAAATTCCTCAAATGTATGATTTTCAAATTCTCCACCATGATCACTTCTAATGGTACATATTTTGCTTTGTAATAGATTTTCAATCTTGGAACAAAATTGTATAAAAACATGAATAGTATCATCTTTAGTTGCAATAAAGTGTACCCATGTGTATCTACTATAATCATCAACAATAACAAAACAGTATCTTTTACCACCAATAGATTGTGTCCTCATGGGTCCAAATAAATCCATATGAATTAATTCTAAGGATCTACTGGTGCTGAGTACATGTTTTGGTTTAAAAGAGGTTTTGGTTTGCTTTCCCATTGTGCATGGTTCACAGTTTTCAACTTGATCAAAAGATAAAGTAGGCAATCCATGAACAAGATCATATTTCACTAACTTTTTAATAACATGTGAACTAGCATGTCCTAGCTTTTTATGCCATAGTTGTAAGGTATTTTCATTTGCAAGTAAGCATTTTCCCACTACTGATTTCATAGAGTTAGGTTTAAGGATATAAAGATTTCCAACTCTATTTCCTTCATAAACAACATTTGTAGTGTTTTCTATCAATAACTTGCAGCAGGTTTTGTTAAATAACACATCATAACCACTATCACATAATTGACTAACACTTATCAAATTATGGTGCAAACCATCAACGAGTAGAACATTCTTTATTTCAAGGTTTGTACCAACATTACCTATTCCAACGATTTTGCCCTTACCATTGTCTCCAAAGGTGATCGTTCCACTTTTCTTTTCTTCAAAGGTTTGAAATGCATCCTTGTTCCCAGTCATATGTTTGGAGCATCCACTGTCAACCACCCATTCCTGCATTTAAAATGTAGATTTTGGTACCCATGTGATGGTCCCATATGGTTAGAATCATTTAAGTACAGACTTATATAAAAGTTCTGAATCAGAAATCCAGTCGGTCGACAATTGTTCGACCGACATATGTCTCGGTCGACTAATTGTCGATCGAGAATATTACTGTATTGCAAACAAAGAAACACAGAATTTTAGCTCGGTTGACCAATTTTCGACCAAAATAATTGCTGTAGATTTTGATTTGTTACAGACATCCGGTCGGTCGACAATACTTCGACCGATTAAGGGTTCGGTCGACAATACTTCGACCGACTAAGTTTCTATTTCAGTACAATAGTGCAGAAAATTAACAATATGCATGAAATCTTTTGTTTAGTTGAGATAAGACAATATAAATAGCAAAATGGATCATTTGGCCATATCTCAACTAAATTCCATTTGACTCTACTAAGTTTGGGGTTTTGGGACCCAAACTAAGTCGGAATCCTTAGTCTTATAAGGGCATGAAAAGGAATAGTGTCCAAGACGTAAACAAAAATGGCAAGTAATAGAATCAACTTCATTTCTCTTTCTAGCCATTGTGTTCTTGGGTACAAACATAGTTTGAGTTCTTTTGGGTTGATTTTTCTTTGGAGCATATCCCAAACCTTTTCTTCCGTTGAAAACAGTACCAACGCTTAGAATGTTATCAAGTATATCTTTTCTTCTTAACTCATAAAGTTCTCTTTGCAGCTGAGCAATGTCATTCATCTTCTTGTGTAGATCTTTTCTTGCTTGATCTAAATCAGATAACAATGAATCTCTTTCTTTTACAACATTATCATAGTCCAGATGGTTACACAAAATAGGTTGAGTCTGAAAATCTTTTAGTTTAGCTAACAATTCAGTCTTTTCTTTAGAAAGAAGATCAACATTTGTTTCTAAAGTGAGTAGCTTTCTAGTGCAATCATCTAAAGATGTTTTTAAAGACAAATTCTCAAGATCAATGTTGTTCTTTTCAGAAGAAAGATTATCTAATTTAGCAATTAGCTCATCATTTGATTTGATAACCTTCTTTAGTTTCTTCTTGACATAAACATACTTATCATGAATTTCTTGTAGACTAGTAACTAACTCTTCTTTAGGAAGATCAAGTAGGCTTACCTCTTGAGAGTCTTCATCATCTTCTCTTGCCATTAGACATTCCACCTTTTCTTCTCCGCTTTCACTATCACTTGACTCGTCCCATGCAGCTTTATAGGTTTTTTCTCCCTTCTTCTTGTGTGAGCTTTTCTTTCCATTCTTTGCTTTAGGACATTCATTTTTGAAATGCCCTTTCTTCCCACATTCAAAGCACCTAGGAGGAGTAGAAGAAGAACTGGAAATTTTATTAGATTTAAATCTTTTGTATTTCTTACCGTTGACGATCAAGGCTTCTTCACCTTCTTCTTCACTTGACTCCTCACTTTCTTGTGTGACGACCTTTGAAGCTTTTAGAGCCACATCCTTCTTCTTTCCTTGCTGAAGTTCACGTGATCTTCTTTCTTCCTCTTCTAGGGTTGCTTCATGAGCTTCTAGGTTGCCAATAAGTTGCTCCATTTTCAGTCGAGTGAGGTCGTTTGCTTCTTCAATGGATGTCACCTTTGGCTTATATTTTGGAGGAAGTGATCGAAGGATTTTTGATACCTGATCTTCTTCAAGGACAGGTTTTCCTAGGGCACTTAAACCATTAACAATAGTAGAGAATTTTGCAAACATTTCACTAATAGATTCATCAGGATCCATACGAAAGTGTTCAAACTTTTGTTTAAACATGCTAATTTTGGAATTTTTGACTTGGACTGTACCTTCATAGGTTATGGGCAGTCTATGCCAAATATCATAGGCTGTGTCACAGTTAGATATTCTATTAAATTCTCCTACCGAAATAGAACAATATAAAATGCTTACAACTTTTGCATTCATTTGAGCCAGTTTTCCCGTATTTGCATCCCATTCTGCAAATTGAGTTTGAGGGAGCTCATATGGGGTTGACACCATTCTCCATAAGTCCCAATTGATGCCTTGGAAGTAGAACTGCATCCTTCTCTTCCAATATTGGTAGTTTGTTCCATCGAACGCTGGAGGCCTAGCAACAAGTGTCCCTTCAAGGTTAAGGTTGTTGAGCACTTTGTCACCCATTTCTTCAAGACCTTGTTAGGGTTCCTTGAAGCTTGCTCTGATACCAATTGAAAAACACTAGAGGGGGGGTGAATAGAGTTTTTAAATCAATTTTAACAATTATTTAACTCAAACAACCACAATTGAGATTAGAAGAAGGAGACATGTGTTTAGAGTGGTTCCAACTTTAGCAAATACTAAAGTTGTCAGTCCACTACCCGGTTGCTTACCCAACTGGGATTTTAAAAGTATTTATTTTATTACCTTCACAAGGATTTATACAAAATACAATACTTTCCTTTACACCCCTTGAACAGCCTTCACTTGAAGTAGGTGCACCAACTTGAGGTAGCCTTCTTGAAGTAACTCCAAGCTCCCCCTTGAAGTAGCCTTCCTCTCTAGAAGTAACCTCTCGTTGCACCAGCCTTTTGAAGTAGCTCAAGGTCGCCTTCTTCAGCAAGAAGATCTCCACCCTCTCCAATCCGTAGTCTCCAACCTAGGAGTAGCAAGGAGAGTACAAACAGTAATAGAGAACAAGAAAGGAAAAAGGAAATTACAACTTATCCTTTGTAGCCCAAGGCTTGATTTGCCTAGATCAAGCGTATAGATCTCCTAACCAAGTGTATGGACTTGTGATTGCAGTGGGTAGGAGATACTAGCCTATAGGACACGAATTTTGAGCTAAGGAAGGAAGTGTACAATTGTCACAATGCTCAAATTGCTTACAAACAGATTGCTCAAAGTATGCTCAAGGATTTCTCAAGTGTAACAAGTGAGTTTGAGTGTCGTATGGCTTGTCCTATTTATAGGAATGGTCTAAGGATGCTTAAGGACGTTCTAGACAACTTCTAGGGGTTTCTAAGTGCTTAACTAGCCGTTAGGTATAAATTTGTTGCTTTAGCAACGGCTAATTAATTTACTCTGCAGTTGTTGTCAGAGTTCATCTCGGTCGAGGAATGGTCGACCGAGATACCTACTCGGTCGAAGTTTTGTCGACCGACAGGCTCTCTGGATCAAGTGATTTGCAATGTCTATCTCCAACTGCCAACTACCTTGTCAGTTGTGTCTAACGGCTACTTTGGATCTTTCTCGGTCGAGAAGATTGTCGACCGAGAGTGTCTCGGTCGAGGAGTTGGTCGACCGAGATTGATCCTGTTTCAATGTTTCAATTTAGGCACTAATTATATGTATGAGTGTGCAGATGTGATCCTATTTGAAGGGGATGACTTATCTAAATGTGGTGTTTAGCTAGGGAAGATCTAACGCTTGATTTACATGCAATCTAAGTACTTGTACATTATATATTTGTACAAGCTTTTACAAGGTGATTACATTGCATGAAAATATAAATATGGAAGCATATGGATTTTCCTAGTACTTTGTCATCCGCCTTGTTCCTGCACACTCAAGTAGCTCGTTAGATCAATAAGAATGAAATGTTTGTCATAATCAAAACAAAGGGATTTATAGATGTCCATTTAGCCAACAAGCTCGAGTGCAGTGGGGACTCTTCAGTAGCATTTAGAAACTCTCATGATATGGAGATGTCAGTGGAGACAGTCCTCCACTTTATTGTACTCCTTGATGCCTACATGTCTCCTTCTTCTTGTTGTTGTGTTTTGGGGTTTCTACCGGTTCTATGGGTGGAGAAAAATGAAGGGAAAGGAGTCTGGTTCTCCCTAATTTCTGTACCAAAGTGGTTGTGCGAGGGGTTGCTAAAAAGCCCTGAGTACTGCAGATCTAATTCCCAACCATCATCATGTGGAGGTAGCAATATAGGTGTGGTCATTCAAGAGAAGTAGGGCTTAGTCATCCTCCACATGTTACTAAAATGTAACGACCCCACCTCCTGGTAACCCCCAATTAAGGGAGATGCGAAGGTCAAGACCGTTATTCAATTAACAGGATCAAAGGTTCAACAAATAATCAATAATAATTATGAAATTCTACTAACAAAACTAGAATTTGATATAAAATTAAAAATTTACTTACCTTTGAAAACTTTGGTAATCTATCTATCCAGAGCTTGAATTATTCAATCTAATCCTCCTTGTACTTTATTTCTTATTTTCACAATGTGTCACTTTAATGTTTGTTCATTCCAGGGTTGTACCTAAAACTCCGACAAACAAAACATTGATCTGGATATGAAGATATGCTGGTATATGGGGACAACCAAAATTTCACAGATATGGCTAACAACTTAATAATCAAAATCAAATTATTTAACAAGCGAATTTACATTTTCAATGTGTCATTCTCCACCGCTTTTGCCTTAACCCTGGCATACCCCTCTAGGGTTTCTCTTTTGCCATTGACTTAAGGTCACCTTCTCAATCCCGTGCTTGGTGCCTGGGAGTCACCTCTCATGGTGCTCCATAGTCATGCATCATAGACCACCTTCTCATTCCCGAGCTTGGTGTCTAGGGTCACCTCTCATGGTGCCCATTGGTCTACCCTCCTGGGCCTGACCTTTATGGCATCTTCCATCAGGGTGGCATGTAGGTTCAAGAATTCACATGTATATATAACTGTGATAGCCATAGTGACTTTATAATTGTAGTATGAACATCCAAATTGTTTAGATTACATTCAATGTGAGGAAACATTCGGAAAACCCTCGGGAAACTAATGTGATTAATCATAATTAACCACATACCTGTCAAGCTGATGTGAGATAGAAATAGTCCAATCAACAATAGGCAAGCAAGCATTCAATAAGATCCTTAAACAATTATACAATTCCCTATTATTACTCATGTCATCAAGATCTATTAAATCTAGATCGCTTCCTAGGGTTTCTAGTCCACTTTTAGTGTTTCATTGGAAATTAGGGTTTTTACCTCCTCTTTCAACATTATGATTCTTAACTTATCAAAACTACATTAAACCCTTAATTTCTCAACATCTAATCCTCAGTTTCAGATTAAAGGCATAATTATCCATTAATTAAGCCCCCTAAACCTCTTTTACATTAAATCTACTATTTTTATCCTTTTAATCCATGACAAGATCATTATGCCCATTTATCATCAATTCAAAGTTCATTATAGTCTAATTCACATATGAAGTTGATTTACCATTAATTCCACCTTTAATTCATGAGAAAACCCTAATTACCACATTTAAGGTATTTATCCACAAATTAGGAACTTTAATGCTCGAAATAGCTTATAACCATGAAAACTCAGGTCTATACATGAAATCAAATAATTAAAGCCATTAGTAGTCCAAATTACCAACATTAGGGTTTCAAGGCCCATTAAAGCCTATTTATGTACATAAACTCTAAATTAAACAAATTACATGCAAAGATCATCCTTTTTGTTCCTAATGTCCCTTTTTATCATTAACAGGTTAATATCAACTTTAACCATCAATTAAACCCTACTAATCAAAATTAATTATATCCAAATAGGGTTTCTTAATCACTATTACACTAAAGTTAACAACTTCCATTATTTTTCCAATTGCAAGCATAATCAGGCTCCAATTATATTTTTAGTGGATTCCCCTCATTTTTCTGAGAAAAATTCATGTATAAACTTTTGTCATCTGAGTTACTATTAAATAGTTATGATTTTCGGAAGAAATACCTTACTTGGGCCAATAGGGAGGCGCCACGTAGCCTCTCCCATGCAACACATGCTTGTCTTGCTCAGAAACATTTCGAATTGTCTGTTCCACCCTCCATTAAGTGGGTCGGCGCTTCATACCCCTCAGGGGTATAACAGTCCAAAACCACCCTACTCCTTCTTCCTCACGCAAACTCCAGGCTGCCGCCCTAGCTGCTGACCTGCAGCACTCCGTGGGCTACTTCTTCATCCCCCGACCGTGGTTCTCGCCAAGAAACCCTTCCCTACCTCCATTGTGCCCTCACGCATGTGGGGTGCCACCGAACTCGCATCCAGCATGATCGTTTTGAGCTGGCCAAGCACACGACCTGCAACCTGGGTGTCGGCCTTACATAGATTCAGCTCGACATCCGCATCCATGGAGACGATGGTTGACCATCTCGGACCATAGTGGGGGCTTCGTGCCTCCGACGAGACTTCCTCCCTGCTCCTTGGTTCCCTCGGGATAAGTCTAAGCTCTCGTTAGGGTTTTGATCATGAGGGAGTAAGAAGAAGATTAGGAAGAGAGTGGGATATGTGGGATCTCTCTGGAAATCGACCCTGGGCTCTACCCCTTTTATAGGGGAGGGTTATCCACGCCCCAGAGTGCTTGCCCACGAAGCAACCAAGCCCTTTTCCAACTTGGAATCCTATTCCTTCATGAAGAAGAAATATTCTCTCTCCTACTTATCTCCTTGACATGCTTTATTTCATGGACGATTGGAAATACAAAAATCCTCTCCATTACTCTCTATATTCTTGGCTTTTAACCTATTAGCCATGAAATTATATTTCCTTAAGTAGAAAATACTTTCTTCTAAACAAAACCACATAATATATTAATAATGTATCACATTATGCTCTTATTTTGCAATTTTGGTATTTTCTCTTTCTTTCCTCTTTATTGGGGCTCCTTTGACCCCAAAAAACTCCAAGAATTCGAAATTCTTTTTATTGGATACTCATTATCCTTCTAGATGCATCTGAATGCATTATTCTTCATTATCTTGTTTTATTTCTTATTAAAATATTTCCTTTTGAGGATTTCTCTTTATTTCTCTTTTATTTGTCTTTTATTTTCCTCTTTGATACTCCTTTTATCATTAGGAATCCTTGGGATACGAAATTCCACCAAGAATAACTCAATTACACCTCTTTTCCCTAGTTTTCCATATTTTACGATTGTTTTCAATTTCTTTCTGAATAAAGAAATACTTAATTGATCTTTTCTTTTCTTATTGCTTTATTTTTGAAAATTTGGACTCCTTGGAACCCAAGTAACCCATGTGGAACGAAATCCACTTTTGGATTAAGTTCTTTTTCCTTCTAGAGGTTTCCACACCTTTCGTTTCTCAAGAACTCCATTATTCATTTACTAATTAAAATTCCTTGTTATTGGGCCCAATAGCCGATAAAGCCCACAACACAATCATCAAGGCTACTGTAAATGAAATTCATGCATTCAATCAAAAGACATAATTATTTATTCATTTATCTTTATTATGAGAAATTACATTTCTCACCAAATGATGCCAAAAATTGGGGTTGTAACATAAAACGTCGGGGGTTGAATATAAGGTGTGAACCTTTGGATCAGTTGTCTAGGGCCATGATTGTCTCACCCTTAAGTAGGGCCATGATTGTCTCACCCTTAAGTGGATCTATGGCCTACAGCTTGCACAACCTAGAGCATGTATGCATGACATATCAATGTCACAACCTTTGATATTTCTTAAATAATAACCAGATGACTAAGGTTTGGCAGGACATTTAAATCAAATATCAATAAATTCAAATTCTTATATCTTCTAGTAGAAACCTCTTATTCACATGAAACTTGAACCATAGGTCCATCATAACCCAAGGCCTCATACTACTACGTTTGAGATGTAAATTCCAACAATTGGTCATCTAACTAAATTCCTTGATTAGTCTCATAAATAGGTGTGTAAACCTCAACTATGAATCAATTATTCACCAACCTTGATGAAATAATATTAATCTCATGATCTTGATCATCATGCATTCTAGTATTCATAAATGAAACATTTGGATTCCTATATACCTCAAGTGTCATCAATTGGACACTTGATTTTATTATGACTACCAAATGGACCTCTTGCACTCATAAGTTCCCAAGTCGGTGAATAAAAATATATTCATTGTAATTGAAGTCAATTAGATCTAATAATCATTCATTGTTTTCAATTTCTATATGGCGTATCTAAACCTTAAAATCTAGGTTATCACAACTTTAGTGATGAGCTTCATAAAAAGGAGTGCACCTTGGTGATATGGGTAGTCCAATCATTCCTTTTAAGATTATTTTATCCAAGTCCTCAAATCATGGGATGTTACACCAACCTACCCCTCTGCCTCACTAGTAGCCACAAACACCAGGTATGTAACATGCTAGAATTTCATGGTTAATTTAAAATTTTAAATTTGGTGTTCCCTAAATAAAATTCCTTTGAGGTTCTTCATGCAAAGAGGCCAAAATATTGTTGTTTTTACAATGTCAAGGAAAATAGAAATAGAAAAAGGAGTGAAAACATATCTTCCCTTTATTTAATGTATTGCAAATACTTGAGTAATTATAGTAATGTGGTTTACCCTTTTCTTTTTATCAAACAAGTCTAAAAGGAATGAAAGAGAAAGAGTAAGAGGCAAGGAATTCAAAATTTAAAATATTTGGGCAATATGTCTTCCTTTCCCTTTTCTAGCTTTTAAAATAAAGTCAATAAACTTCACCTTTCAATCTCCTCCTTTTTATAATACCAAAAAGAATGATAAGATGTCAGTTTTTCATCAATTTCTAAAGTATAAGAAAATATATTTACTTGGGCAACATTAAGTCACTTTTCCCTTTCATTTTTCATATAAATAGGAGGGAAGTAATAAGGTCTTTTGTTTTCTCTCTCGTTCAAATAAATTACTCAAAAGGGCAAAAAAGGAGTGTGATATGACTTTTGAAGACCCTATTATAGTTTGCCTCAAATTATGGAGCAAAACCTCACAATGGAAGGTTTTATATCAATTATTTAATTTATTTTTGCTTTTAAATAAAGATAAGTGATGAAAATAGAAATCATAGAATAAATGTGCAAGAAGCCTAAATCCAATTTGTTAGGAATATTCTAGACCATCTAATTAGCCAATGGTCCAAATTTGGAATCATTTGGAGTTTGTTTCACCCTCCAATTAAAATAGGAAAGTTTTAGGTATAGTTTGGTTAGGATTTACATTTAATGTACATGATTTCCCTAAACTCAGATTATTTCACCCTATCACATGGCTTTCCTTTTAAGTGCTCAATCACAGTAGTTAGTTTGTAATCTGATAGATCCTGTATTGTAATCACATTAATGTGTGATCGCTCTCTCAGTCGTTTTGTCTATCTTCTCTCACCCTTTTCACACAATTTCTTCTCCCACACCCTCACCTCTCTTTTCTGAATCTAACATCCCTAAAACTCCCCATCTTGTTCACTATATAAAAAATGCCTCTTAGAGATGGTGACTCTATCTCCGTCATTTCTCACCACCGCCACAAAAGGTCCTCTTCTCCAAACTTGAAGGATCTCAGAGCTTCCTTAGACATCGCACAAACCTCCTCATCTTCTAATTCATTTCCCTTTAGCCCCATACACTTAGACCTAATCAACATTCTTATCTGGTGACACCTTCTTCTCTGACAAGTTCAAGCTCATCCCGACATCCTCCACTTGCTTTAGTCACTTGAGGATCAGGTAACCATCCACACCACTTATGTTTCATTTTATGATCGCCAGTTTTCTCTATGATCACCCCAGTCACCCTGACCTATAGCCAAGTTTGAATGCCTTGCGAGTGCTAGCCACTGTGGCTCCTCAGGGCCCGTCTAGACACAAAAACAATGGCCTTGGATTTGCCTTGACTCCTAGATCTCATCCTTGATAACTGTTGGATTCAATTGTGTTTTGCTTCTTTGGTTTCAAAATCTAGCTACTCTCCCCCTTTTCACATCATTATTCTGACAAGCTTAGGCCACGAGGGTCCTTTTCACATCATGTCTGCCTCTTGGCCTTCACCTCAGGTTAGCTCAATGGGTTCACAATGGTTTTTCCTTCATGTTGATTTTTGTTCGGGGCATTTTTAGTCTTGGATCTGGACCAACTCCTCGGTCATCGTCGGAGCCATTTTTGCGCTCCAGTGCTCGTCTGGACTTGGGATTTGTCTTGCCGACTTCACCTTGGGGCTAGGAAGCCATCTAGGGTCTTAGTTTCTAAAAAACTCTCACCCTCATCAAGATGTGCCAGGAGGTTGGACCTCCATGAAAGGAGCATCGCGCCATGGATCAAAGGGGGAACAAGCCAGGTCATAATTTGACCTTGGCACCCTTGGGGTTTTAATCACATGATTAATCGAGGATAGGTAATTGGATCATTTAAAGTTTTGTTTCCTTCTTCTTTTGACGTTGGTTTTGAGCATTGAGTTGGAGCGGGCCCAGACCACATGGGCAGTTTTGATTGGGCCACATGGGAAATGGGCTTCACTCTGCTCACTTTGGATATTAAAGCTGACATGGCTTTTCTTTGATTTTTTATTGGCTCATTTTCCAAAATTCAAAAGAAATCAATGGATGCTCAGAGTAGTGAAGAAAAAAAATGTTTTGGAAATAATTTTTCACGAAGAATCCAAATATCAAGGTTTTAGATTGTGTTTCTAAATCTCCAAAACATAGTTTTTGTAGAAATGGAAATTAGGGCTTAATGTTGTGAATAAAATACATATTAATGTGAAACAAGCTTTAAATAGGGTATTTAGGGTTACCAAACCCCAAGACCGTGTTTAGGGCTTACTCAACCTAGGAAGACAGAGAAGATACTCTCCAAGTGAAAAGGTAAGTGGTCCATGCAAACTAGACATGATTAATTGTTTGTTTTATATACGTATGTATGAAATGCAATGAATGTCATATTTATATGATTAATTGTACCAATTTCTCAAATTCATTTAACATATAATGAGTTGAGTTTCTTTTGTTATAGTCAATGTTAGTGTATCACCCTCATTCACATTAAAGATAAAGTTACAAATAAGGTCCAAAGTAAAGTTAAAAGTTTTAAGAGAAAGAGAAAGCTAAAATTAAACTTATATAAGGTCCTCTTAAGAGGCTCCTTGGAACAAACCCTAAGAGGCACTTTGGTGCATAACATAAGAGTCACTTTAGTGAATAAGAGATGAGGCACTTTGGTACATAAGAGAAGAGGCACATTTGTTCAACCTGAGGGTCCTTATATAGGTCAAGATAAAATAAATTGAATTAAAAGAAATTATGTGTCTTTTCAATGTTTATATGCTTAAAGTTTATTTTTAGTTTTCGAGTTATATTTAGATTATAATATGTTCAATTCCAATTATCATTTGTTTGATGCATGGATGGGGGGCTGATGCCTGCAGGTGAGGAGAAAACTCAGGAGGGAGAAGCTATCAGATGATCAAACCCTAGTTCAAGAACCTACAAGGAGAAAAACATCAATTGGGTGCCAACTATACCTAGTTTATAGATCCTTCCTATTGCTAAGATTATGTACATGTAAACTTTTATATGATTTGAGAATGAGAGATTGTGATTAGTATCCTTTTATGGCTTATTTAAACTTTATTTTGTGCAATGAATATCATGGTTGTGACATCCCGTTGATGGGAATGAAAATAATTACTTACGCTCTATGTTGTACAAGTGGGATGTTATACGGTTAGAATGGCTACTAGTGGCATTTCCTATTATTTTTCTTGCCCTCCATTCTATATCTAGAGTTTGCTCAAGGATAAGAAAAACTCTAAATTTGGGGTGAAGGGTGGTTGGTTTGTCTCTATTCCACTGACTCTATTTTACCATTTTGTCTTTGCTTTCTAGGATTAGCATTGCATTTGTTTCTTTCTATCATTTGTTTTTCAAAATTGCATGATTAGTTGCATGTAGTTGGCCATGTTGTAGTCATCCTAGGTTCACTTTTTGTCTACATGTTTTCTCTTGCGTCAATCATTAATGTACCCCCTATTCGAATGAAATGAATCCATTTTGCAATGACGGTCACAATTACCAATGTTGGAACCTATCATGTCCCTAATGATCTTAAGTAATATCACTCCCTGGAAATGATGACAAGTTGTATGAGAGTGAAAGGAATCAAATTGTGGTGTCTGTTATTGATTCATATAATTCTTATGGAATGATCATTACATTGCAATTTAAATGATATGATTTGAGATATTGTTGGCGATTATTACTTCGCTTTGAATTCCCAATAATGAAATGTAGAAGTTCATTCTCTTCTACACTTCTTCCATCACCTTCTCAACCCATCATTTTCCAAAAATAAATCAAAATGCCAAAAAGTATGTGGCAAACTCCTTATTTGGGGTTAAACCCACCTCTCTCTCACCCCTAACTTTCCTACATACCCCTCATATGTAATCAGGGCATACCATAAATAAAAAAGATGTCAATGTGCACACCAAGAAGAAACATACAATCAGTGTAATCACATAAAAAACAAATAAATCTCAAGTGGAATGAGGTGAAATTTTTCAATTTTACCTTCCACACCTCCATTCACTCCAATATCTTCCCAAGGGAAGCAATTACCCTAAAAATAATTCCCTTTACAACTGAACTATGTTTTGGTGTAAATCTCTTCACTATATATGAGACTATCTTGAACATCGATGATAGTATGATTGTTATGCATAGGTTTTGGTATGGAAACTCGTTAGCGCATGTGAATTCAAAACATGGAATCTAAAGTTGCATTCTTGTTATTCTAGGAGATCATGGTTGCTTGGCCAAATTTGTATGTAGGGAACCAAGTGATGTTATGAAAGAGAGGTTGATAGGGTTTATATTATTTGAAATTGTGACGTCCCTAGATTTTCAACACCTTGATCGAATGGGTGAAGTCTGAATTGAAACTCTCACATCAGTTAAAATACCAATTCAAACACCACACACTAGGCTAAGAAGAAGAAAATTAGAGGAAGTCATAAGGAAACAACAATAGCACATGCAAATGAATAAGAAAAAAACCATACAACACATGTTTACCATTCAAAATATATTTACAGAATGAATTGTTAGAATATTTTATATCACAAATTGAATAGTAAATTTTTACACATGCACAAACTACCATCTAAGATAGGATCTTAAGACAATAGGTGCACTTGTACATCAGATCGCCACACAACTCTGAACTATTCTGGTTGTTGAATAGCATATGTCCATAACCTAAACAAAAGATTACAAGCGGTACATGTCAACACAATATTCTAAAATATTGTTCTGAGTGTGCCTATGTGTCTTTTATATACCTCTCATTACTAAGACTTTGCAATAAGATAAAACTAATACTTGGTAGTAATAAATAGATATAACAAATGGCATACTTGAACAAAGATGTTTATTAACAAAATAGAACATAAATTTTAAGCACAATTCCATCATAAACTCATGCATCTTCCACCAAAGGGATAAATTTTGTTAGACCTAATGATATCCTACCAAAGAGTTAGATAAAATATGCAATGTGATCTCCTACCCAAGAGTTAGATCACTTCAATGCACTATACTACAAAAGATCTTAGTTCTATCATATGTGGGGTCAAATATATAATGTATGCATGTGTTCAAAACTATTTATACAAGAAGTCAACAAAGGTAGCATACAAGACAGTTATTTCATCCAATATCATATGCCAAGTATTTGTAAACACATAATACAACCATACTAAATTGTAGGCCAAGTAAGAGGTAAAGAATAGCTTCAACTGATATATTCTAGTCCACATGTTCATGAGACAATTCTATCCTTGTTCAACCCTGATCAAGACAAGATCACATATCACCATCATGTTCTCATCATCTTAACCCTAATATTTCCATAATAGGATTTAGCTTTGTCATTATGATGTTCCCATTTTTATTTTCATTCTTGTCTTGGAATTATCTTAGTGATGTTATTTTCCAATTATGTTACAGATTAGGATTCATCCTTTAGACATTAGGTTTCACATCAATTTTTGTGCATATTAACCCTATGTTATATACTTTATTCCAATAATGGTTTCAAACAATATATTATGAGTCATCACCTTGTAACATGAATTTCATGTGTGAGACTGATATATTGGTTGCAATATATGTTCCATATAATGTTATGAACACATTCTAGAAATTCCAACATTTATTAAGCATATAAGTATTTTCTACATTTTATTTAGGGTTATTAGCCCTAGATATCCATTCTAAGAAAATTAAATGATTACATGTCATAACATGATCATATCTAACATATTACAAATTATATATCAAATTTCGGAGTTACAAGAACATTTTCATAATTTTAGGCCATCGTTCAATATATATTACACATGACAAGTGTAGTGCATCTTACATGATATAATTGAGATCTAAGCATTAAAATACTAATATTATAGTTTCATGTTGTTCCACTCATTTTTCTGAGAATTTTGGTATATTGTTTGTAATTTTATAATAAAGGGGATATGGACTGTAATGTATCTAAGATATATACATTGTGAGTTATATTTCACTTTTACAGCCAATGACATGCTCACCCGTGGCTTTTGAGGGGCTTCCTGGGATCACACTAAGACGTCTGGTTCACTAGTTTAGGCGCCCGATTTGCTGGGCATTAGCTTTGGCTAGACAGATGCCTGGGGTCCATATCTCACTCACGTCTCACTCGATCTATGTCATCTCACCAATCTATAGTGTTGGCTTGTGCGATCACCCAATTTCACCAGAGCAAGGATGCCATTGTGTGGTTCTCCTCCAGTAGGGAATGGCCCTCGGTTAGAGCCACTTTCCCAAGATCTTCCATCTCCAAGGTTCCACGGTTCCATACCACATGGTCTCGGCACCATACATCCTCCTCTACAGCTTTCGATCTCAACGTCGAGGCCCTCTTTGCCGCACGATATTTCTATGCTGGGATAAAAGGGGGAAAACGCCCCTGTTTTCCCTTCTCAAGTGTAAGGATCCCAAGAGCTCTAGACATCCTCTAGGAACTCGATGGCACCTTCAAATCCCAGTGGGAAGCACTCCATTAACCCCACAGACTTCATCTTCTTCTCTGACTTGATGGGCTTCCATCACCACAAAAACCTCCATAGGAGTCCAAAATGAGACTAGGGTTGAACTCCTCTATCTTCCAGCTTCATTTTCCATTCTTATCTTCCTATGAACTGCCTTCTACCTCCATCTTCTACTCCTACTCCAACCTCCACCGCTGACCTATAGGTTATAGTGAAGAAGACACAGAGATGGAGAGCTTGTTCTCCCTTCAATGGCTTCCAAAATACTTGGGTAATAGCTCCCTATCCAGATAATTACCAAACAAAAGCAATAGCATGGTCCAGATAGAGCTTTACCCCATAATGTCTATGTCCCAATGTCCTGTAAGTTCGTCATCACGAGCCATTTGCAACTTCTATGAAGAAGATGATTCATATCCATTTGATCATATCCAAAGGTTCCAATAACTCCTCAATAGATCATGATCCATGTCTACTGAAACATGGCCACATTGCTCATTTAAATGAGTCATTCGTGTGACATACACATTGATCGAGAACCTAAGTTCTCATATTGAAATGTTGGTCCCAAATACATTACAATGTTAATCATTCAACCTATTTTAAACTTATATAAATTCTTCTAGGAAGCTTATTTGATCATAAAATTTTAACCACCACTTTATGATCACTTAAGATACATTACTTTCAATTTTGGTTCAAAGAATCAACTATTTGACCAATCCAATATATACCTCAACATGGAATAAATTAAAAGATCTCAGTCACAATGTCAACATCACCAACACTCAAAATTTACCAAAATACATGGAACTTCTCAAAATAACTCAAACACACATGAACTCACATGTGTCATGAAGTGTTTAGGGATACCAAAAGTTCAGTCTATCACATTCTACACACCTTAAAATAAATTTGGTCCTCAAAATTATACTAAAGTCTAGACTCTCACATCATATACATCTTAAAAGAAATTTTGTACTCAAAATTAAACCATATCTTACTTTAGGAAAAAAAATATATTCATTAATATTTAAGGCACCACTCTAGGTGAAACATATCCATACAAGATACCTAGAATCATATATATAAAGGACTTTTAAGAGATTTAAAAACATATGAGGTGAAACTCTCAACATATACATGATTTAGTTGCTTATATTGTGTCATATTTCCAATTAGGATTATTGTACTCCTTTCACCCCAAGCATAAGATTTAAACAATAGATTATATATGTTATGAAGGATTTACTATAACTAATCCACTTTTTCCATCTTTTACATATAAAGATGCCATCATCATTATATGGTGCTAATTTTTGAAAATACATTCAACATATTTGTTAACGCTAACATAACATCACATTTAATGGTTATCATTAATATGTTCTAATTTTACGTTCATATTTAGTTATGAACTTTATTAGTAAATTACTCACTAGATTCACCAAGTAGATTATAACATCATTATTCATGTAAATGGTTAACCATTTATACAAAGAGAACTACCAAACCATCTCTAAGGTTTTCATCATGTCATCTCCATATAGTCTATCTCAATCTCAACTCACAAGCATACATGTAATATATCAGGGTTGTGCTAAAAAAGCTTATACAAGTGTCTTGTAAAACAACTGCCAAACTTTATCTAGTCCAATTGAGGTTCTCCTAACCCTTATTATGAGGATAGTTCCTTGATTTGTCTCTCTGAGATCACTCTACTTGATGAGTATCTTATATAAGTATATTATATCTTTCCTCTTTTAATCTAGGATTCTCATACTACCTCATTGTTACTAGTTGATTGCTTTACAAGCTCTAAACACATAACCACAAACCAAAACATGATATGACATGGAATCATCTCCACATATCTCTATCCATACATTATTATGACCCAACTCTCTCTCTCGGATACATATCCACTAGATTCCTACAACGAACCACCAACCCGAGCTTGAGGCTTTTTGAAAACTAACATAGTTACCTCTTCTAGTGTCTTGGGTATCTCTCCATCACCTAGATGGTAGATTCTCATAGTCATATTCACATATGCACAAAGAAGTCTCTCTCTAAACTCTAGGGTTTAGTCTTCCAAAAGGACATCTAGGGTTCAACAAGGCTATATGATTCATACATAAAGCAACTCAACTCATTCACTTAGGAGTAGTCTAGTTTAGGAAATTTCATATCACATATTTCTCATAACTCTCATATATTAGAGATTAGGTTCTCTGACCTTCTCCCTCTGGGTCTCACTCTCTCTGGAGTTAACCCTACAACTGTTCCTAACACCAGAGGACCTCCTTTGTGAAAGAGAATGAGGCTCTTGTTGATTCACATTCTTGTCTTAACTTAGTGTAACTTAACTTACAAAAATATACTTACTTGCATATCAAAGCATATCTCAAATTCTCAAATCTGAACTCAAATCTTCAAAGACAAACTTGATCATCTTATATCATCTATATAAAACTTAGATCATCATCTAATCTTATTTTAGGTATTTCATATATGTGACGTCCCCGAATTTTCTAAAACTTAATCTGATGTGTAACATCCAAATTGAAACCCTCACCTCAATGAGAATCCCAATTTAAACACCCCACATCAGGCTAAGAAAGAGAAAATCGAGGGAGTCAAAAGGAAACAACATTAGCACATGTACATGAACAATAATAAAACCATACACACATGTTCACCATTCAACATATAATTACAACACGAATTGTTACAACATTTGATATTACATATTGAACAACAAACTTATACATATACATGTACTACCACTAAACTACATGATCCTAAGACAACAGGTCCACTTGTACATCAGCTCGCTACACAACTCTCAACTATCCTGGATCTTCAAGAGCATAACCGCAACCTAAACAAAAGGATTACATGTGGTACATGTCAGCACAATATTCAAGAATATTGTACTGAGTACGCCTACGTGTCTTTTATATACCTCTCATCATATCTTGGCAATAAGATAAAACTAATACTTGGCAGCATTAAACAAAATATAAGAAAAGACGTATAGTTGCACAAAGATATTTGTTACCAGAAGAGAACACATATTTTAGGCACATTTCCATTATATTTAAACTTGATCAACCACATGAACTATTGTACCAAAGAGATTTCGTGCTCACATGTACTATTCTACCTAAGAGATTTAGTACTTCATAAATGCACTATTCTGCCAAAGAGATTTAGTTCTCACATGTACTATTCTGCCAAAGAGATTTAGTACTTTCATCAATGCACTATTCTACCAATGTGATTTAGTGCTATGATATAATGGACCAGATATCTTATGTTTAATGTGTTCAAAGAAATAAGTATGGAAAATCATGAAACATATCATACAAGAACAATCATTTCAATCAATATCATATGCCAAGTTTGTACTACCATATAACCCAAGCATATTGTATAATAAGCCAAGTAAGAGGTAATGGCGTACCTTAGATCAAGAACAAACCTAATCATCAGATATCCCTGATATCAACTATATCCTTGGTTAAACCTGATTAAGATAAGATCACATATCACTATCAGGTTCTCATCATCATACTTCTCATCTTAACCCTAATCGTATCTATTAGGGTTTATCTTAGTCTCTTAATTATATTCCCACTTTTACTTCTATTCTCATCTTAGGATTATCTTTAGTGATGTCATTCTCCAGATTATTTACTCATTAACTGATAATCGTGTTTTCCATCATTATGTGAACCTATTAACCTCAGTTTACATGCATTTCACTTAAAGTAGGGTTTCATAACATGTATTAAGGTTCATCTCTGTGAATTTCATGAATTATTTTCATCATTATGATCTCATAATTAAAACTGAGGTTTCGTATACTGATATGAGATTACTCTGTGAATTTCATCATTTATTGATCGCCAATGTATTTATTGCATTTTATTTAGGGTAATTAGCCCTAATTAGACATATGGAGAAAATTACAAGATTTCATGCATTAACATGACCATATCTGACATCATATGTATTATAAACATAATTCTAGACTGACTGACATTTTTCCATAATTTTATATCATTATTTAATATTTATTACTCATGAACTAAGCATTACACATCTTACATGATATTACTGATATTAGTGTCTTAAAAGATTGATATTATCATTCTACTGTGTTCTACTCATTTTTATGAGAATTTAGGTACCTTATTTTTATTTTTCTAATAAACATACTAATTACTATGATTTAACTGAGATCTGAGCATTTACTAAGATATTTACCTTGAAAGGCCAATCGGGTAAAGCCACGTGTCCACTTGGGTGCGGCCTGTAGCTCCTCTCGCTGGCCTCAAGTGACTCGTCGATCCAGAGAGTAAACCGGATGGTTCAGGTGGGATTTGTGTTGGTTCACACTTTGATTGGCTGATTTACGGCTGCTCTAACTAAACCGGCCCGTTCTCCTTCTCCTTTCTGGCTCACGAGTCTGCGGGAGCACCGCCAGAGTCCCGAGTGGGACTCTAGTCTTCCGCCTTTCTATTTCTTCATGCGCCTGTGTGAGAGCTTCGTTCTGCCTGCACGAACCCACCGACGTGGCTGGGACTATTGTGCGCCACCGTCCTAGTGCTTCCCTCTAGTCTTGACTTCTCCAAGCCGTCTGCAATGGCTACACAATAGTAGCATCACAACTCTAGATCTCCTTCCTGATTGTCTCACTGGCAGCAACTTCTGGTTCTTCATCCTAACATGCGCCACCACCGGTCTTCTCCTCATCGTCGTTGCTTCTCGCGCTCCACACGATCTAAGCCTATGAAACCGCGGGGCTTCAGACTCTTGACCACCGCTGGGCTCCAGCCTCTATCATGTGATGGGAGGTGAGTTCCTCACCTCCAGGCTTGCTGCCTCCGGTCTCCATCATGGCGTCGGTGAACCTGGCTTCATCAGCCAACACCATATCCTGAAAATAGACATAATGACTCCAAATACCTTGAGGCTGGATCTTCCTTTGGGTCCTCTAATCAGCCTTTCAACACCATCCTCAACTTGGAGGCTTAGTGGTCATCTGTGACTGCTCCTGGTAGAGCCATAGGGGTTGCCGCCGACTACTACTATGACGCAGAGAAAAAGGAAGGCATCCCTTCCCTTCCCTCACATCTCTGCTCACTACAAAGGAGAAGTAGCTAGGGATAGGGACTCACTCTCTCTCTTCTTCTCTCCACTCTACTTCTCACTGTTCTCATCGTGTGCCACAATGAAGATCGGCCATAATGTGGGAGTTTCGTCTTCTCATTTTCTCCACGATTTGGGTCATATGAGAGTCGTTCTGTTTGCATAGGAGTGACAAGATTAAATGTTGGTTCCTGTTTCTTCCTTCTGGCCACAACTATGATGTGGGCATGGTTGAAACCCGACATCTTCGTTCACCCACGATGTCTGGCCAAACTGTAGGTTGGAGACAAGCTCTTAGCCATCGGATCATCTACATCCAAGGATGCGAGGGGAAGATCCGTGGCACCCCAAGGCCAAAGGGTCATGGGTGTGTGACACATCCAGCAAAGCAGAACCTTAGCTAAATAATCAGAATTTTGTGATCAAATACACCAAACTGATCGGTCAATTATTTCTTTCAAAAGGAACATATGTCTAGGAATATGAAACGTAATGTTAATCATTTGATCTCCAAAAATCCAAACACATATGGACCTCTTAATATAACTCAACATGCATTAATTCACTCATGTCATTAGACATTTAAGGATTCTAAAAGTCCACTCCATCACATCCTACACACCTTAAAAGAAATTCCATTCTTGGACTTTTAAGCCAGAAACCACTTTGTCACATCATATACATCTTAAAAGAAATTTCATCCTTGAAATTAAACCATACTCATACTTTCAGGAAAAACCTTATTTTGCCTTCATCCACATATACAACACTATTGTAGGTGCAACATATCCAAAAACAAAGCTCCCCAGTCATATCCAAACCCCTTTTAGGAGGTTTTTAAAACATCTAGGGTGCAACAAGGGTGAACCACTCATCATATAACATGGTTTAGGAGCTTAGGTTACGTCATGATATATCTCATATGATAGGGTTGCATCCTTATCTTAAATCATGCATTAATATTCAACATCATACTATCACGTTCCAAAGAAGTTAACTAACGTTAACCGATTATGTCAAGGTGTCATAAACATTATGTTGTGCTAGATTTCAAACTATATTTTCGTCTTTATTAAGCACTAAGGTTAACACCTCATGTAACATGTTTCATTCATACGATTTTATTTCCTTGCTCATAATAAACTGCAACACTTATTAGTGAATTTATCTCAAGATTAACCAACAGTTTCACATTATCATGATTATTCATTTACATGGTTAACCATATATGTATTGATATCTATTAAACCATCTCTAGGTTTCTATCATATCATGTCTATGTATCATGTCTCGAGATTAGATCACATCCTTACATATGTTATATCATGGTTGTGCTAAACAAACTTATGTCAGTGGCTTATTAAACATATATCAAAACTTTATCTAGTCCAACTGAGGTTCTCCTAACCCATATCATGGGGTATCATCATGCTCAGTCTTTCTGAGATAACTCAAATCTATGAGTATCTCATATGCACATGCTTTGTCTATCTTCCCTCTTTTGTATAGGGTTCTCAAATTACCTCATTGGCACTAGATAATAGCTTCATTAGCTCTATCTACATGAGCACAAACCAAAACATAATATGGCCTACTCTTCAGAGGTTTCTACCCATGAGACATGCTTACCCAAAACTCTCTTATCAACATAACCACTAGATTCCTTCAAGGAACCACCAACCCGAGCATGAGGCTTCTCAAAAACTAAAACATATACCCCCTCTAGGGTCTTGGGACTCTCTTTCCCTCACCCAAATGGTAGGTTCTCATATTCATATCCCCAATTCATACATAACTAGCCTCTCTTTGACTTTAGGGTTTGGTCCACCCAAAGGACATCTAGGGTTCAACAAGACTATAGGAATCATGCACAAAGCGACTCAACTCAATCACTCAGGAGTAATCTAGTTTAGGACATATCACATATCTCATAATTCTCATATCTTGGAGTTTAGGTTCTCTAACCTTCACCCAATGGGTCTCACTCTCTCTGGAGTTAACCCCAAAACTGGTCCCAACACTAGAGGTCCTCCTTTGTAAAAGAGCTTGAGGCTCATGCTGATCCACATCCTTGTCTTAACTTAACATATCTTATCTCATAAAATCCTATTTACTTGCATCATCAAAACTTATCTCAAATCCTCAAAATTGAACTTAAGTCCTCAAAGACAAACATAGATCATCAACCATCTTATATCATCTATATAAGACTTACATCATATCATCAAAACTTATATCATCTATTCCATATATCACACATACCAATAAGGCTCTAGACATCAAATCTAGAACTACTCTCTCTTCTAGACTGATGTCATTCACTTTCACTTAAGTTGCATGACCACCTCCTACTCGTACATGTGTGGGGACACATTTTTGTAATACATATACATATTAAAATATTATATAGTTTTTCTCTGATAAAACAAACGCCAGAGAAAACTATCGAGGTTCGATCCGTTTGGAATCAAAAACCAAATCCTGAAAACGAGTGTCCCACACATAGTAGAGAGTCCAGTGTCATGAAAACTAGTGAAAAGGGTGAGAACATGGTGTAGACTAGTGTAGCTACTCTAGACAACGAGCGCCATATGTCTAGGGTTTCTCTTCCCTTGATGCACGTCTCCAACTAGTGCAACGTCCCATACCGCTGCACTACAAGGAAAGAATGACATATAAGGACTTGATACTCAACAAGCACCAGTCTAGACCTAGTTCTCAGACATCTAGGTGCTAACCTAGAGGCTAGGTCAAATCAAGTCTCTAAAAGACAAATAATCTAACCCTAAAGATTACTAAGTTTATGATTTTCTGGTTTTGAGTTGCATAATGAGCAAATGTCAGGCTTTGCTATTGTTCATGCTCTAATACCACCTGTGACGTCCCCGGATTTTCTAAAACTTAATCTGATGTGTGACGTCCAAATTGAAACCCTCACCTCAGCAAGAATCCCAATTTAAACACCCCACATCAGGCTAAGAAAGAGAAAATCGAGGGAGTCAGAAGAAAACAACATTAGCACATGTACATGAACAATAATAAAACCATACACACATGTTCACCATTCAACATATAATTACAACATGAATTGTAACAACATTTGATATTACATATTGAACAGCAAACTTATACATATACATGTACTAACACTAAACTATAGGATCTTAAGACAACATGTCCACTTGTACATCAGCTCGCTACAAAACTCTCAACTATCCTGGATCTTCAAGAGCATAACCGCAACCTAAACAAAAAGATTACATGTGGTACACATCAGCACAATATTCAAGAATATTGTACTAACTACGCCTATGTGTCTTTTATATACCTCTAATCATATCTTGGCAATAAGATAAAACTAATACCTGGCAACATTAAACAAAATATAAGAAAAGACGTATAGTTGCACAAAGATATTTGTTACCAAAAGAGAACACATATTTTAGGCACATTTCCATTATATGTAAACTTGATCAACCACACACACTATTCTACCAAAGAGATTTAGTGCTCACATGTACTATTCTGCCAAAGAGATTTAGTCCTTCATAAATGCACTATTCTGCCAAAGAGATTTAGTGCTCACATGTACTATTCTGCCAAAGAGATTTAGTACTTTCATCAATGCACTATTCTACCAAAGAGATTTAGTGCTATCATATAATGGACCAGATATCTTATGTTTCATGTGTTCATAGCAATAAGTATGGAAAATCATGCAACATATCATACAAGAACAATCATTTCAATCAATATCATATGCCAAGTTTGTACTACCATATAATGCAAGCATATTGTATAATAAGCCAAGTAAGAGGTAATGGCGTACCTTAGATCAATAACAAACCTAATCATCAGATATCCCTAATATCAACTATATCCTTGGTTAAACCTGATTAAGATAAGATCACATATCACTATCAAGTTCTCATCATCATACTTCTCATCTTAACCCTAATCATATCTATTATGGTTTATCTTAGTCTATTAATTATATTCCCACTTTTACTTCTATTCTCATCTTAGGATTATCTTTACTGATGTCATTCTCCAGATTATTTACTCATTAACTGATAATCGTGTTTTCCATCATTATGTGAACCTGTTAACCTTAGGTTACATGCATTTAACTTAAAGTAGGGTTTCATAACATGTATTAAGGTTCATCTTCATATAACATGAATTATGTTCATCATTATGATCTCATAATTAAAACTGAGGTTTCATATACTGATATGAGCTTACTCTGTGAATTTCATCATTTATTGATTGCCAATGTATTTATTGCATTTTATTTAGGGTAATTAGCCCTAATTAGACATATAGAGAAAATTACAAGATTTCGTGCATTAACATGGCCATATCTGACATCATATGTATTATAAACATAATTCTAGACTTACTGACATTTTTCCATAATTTTAGATCATCATTTAATATTTATTACTCATGAACTAAGCATTACACATCTTACATGATATTACTGATATTAGTGTCTCAAAAGATTGATATTATCATTCTACTATGTTCTACTCATTTTTATGAGAATTTGGGTACCTTATTTGTATTCTTCTGATAAACAGACTTATTAATATGATTTAACTGAGATCTGAGCATTTACTGAGATATTTACCTTGAAAGGCCAATCGGGTAAAGCCACATGTCCACTTGGGTGCGGCTTGCAGCTCCTCTCACTGGCCACAAGTGAGTTGTCGATCTAGAGAGTAAACTGGTTGGTTCAGGTGGGATTTGGGTTGGTTCACGCTTTGATTGGCTGATTTACGGCTGGTCTAACTAAACCGGCCCGTTCTCCTTCTCCTTTCTGGCTCGCGAGTCTGCGGGAGTGCCGCCAGAGTCCCGAGTGGGACTCTAATCTTCCACCTTTCTGTTTCTTCCTGCGCCTGTGTGAGAGCTTCGTTCTGCCTGCATGAACCCGCCACCATGGCTGGGACTACTGTGCGCCGACGTCCTAGTGCTTCCCTCCAGTCTTGACTTCTCCAAGCCATCTCCAATGGCTACACAATAGCAGCATCACAACTCTAGATCTCCTTCCCGATTGGCTCACCGGTAGCAACTTCTGGTTCTTCATCCTTACATGCGCCACCAGTGGTCTTCTCCTCATCGTCGTTGCTTCTCGTGCTCCACATGATCTAAGCCTATGAAACTATGGGGCTTCAGACTCTCAACCACCGCTGGGCTCTAGCCTCTGTCGTGTGATGGGAGGTGAGTTCCTCACCTCCAGGCTTGCTGCCTCCGGTCTCCATCATGGCGTCAGTGAACCTGGCTTCGTCAGCCAACACCATAGCCTGAAAATAGACATAAAGACTCAAAATACCTTGATGCTAGATCTTCCTTTGGGTCTTCTGATCAGCCTTTCAACACCATCCTCAGTTTGGAGGCTCGGTGGTCATCTACGACTGCTCCTGGTAGAGCCATAGGGGCTGCCGCCGACTACTGCTATGACGCAGAGAAAAAGGAAGGCATACCTTCCCTTCCCTCACATCTTTGCTCACTGCAAAGGAGAAGTAGCTATGGATAGGGACTCACTCTCTCTCTTCTTCTCTCCACTCTACTTCTCACTGTTCTCATCATGTGCCAAAGTGAAGATCGGGCGGAATGTGGGAGTTTCGTCTTCTCATTTTCTCCACGATTTGGGTCATATGAGAGTCGTTCCGTTTGCATAGGAGTGACAAGATTAACTATTGGTTTCATTTCTTCCTTCTGGCCACAACCACGACGTGGGCATGGTTGAAACCCGACATCTTCGTTCACCCACGATGTCTGGACAAACTATAGTTTGGAGACAAGCTCTTAGCCATCAGATCATCTACATCCAAGACTGTGAGGGGCAGATCCGTGGCACCCCAAGGCCAAAGGGTCATGGGTGTGTGACACATCCAGAAAAGCAGAACCTTAGCTAAGTAATCATAATTTTGTGATCAAATACACCAAACTGATCGGTCAATTCTTTCAAAAGGAACATATGTCTAGGAATATGAAACGTAATGTTAATCATTTGATCTCCAAAAACCCAAACACATATGGACCTCTTAATATAACTCAACATGCATTAATTCACTCATGTCATTAGACATTTAAGGATTCTAAAAGTCCACTCCATCACATCCTACACACCTTAAAAGAAATTCTATTCTCAGACTTTTAAGCCAGAAACCACTTTGTCACAATATATCACATATCATAGCACTGATCTAGACATATAATCTATAACTACTATATCTTCTAGATTGATGTCATTCACTCTCACTTAGGTTGTATGACCACCTCCTACTTGTACTTGTGTGGACACACATTTTTTTATTTACTTACATATATAATAAAACATTATACAATTTTCTCTGATAAAAAAAGTGGCAAAGGAAACTATCGAGGTTTGATCTGATTGGAATCAAAAATCAATCCAGAAAATGAGTGTTCCACACATAGTAGAGAGTGTAATGTCATGTCACCTAATGAAAAGGGTGATAACAAGGAGTAGACTAATGTAGATACCCAAATGATAGATATATCATATGTCAAAAGTTTATATCCCCATGATACACAACATTTACAAACAATGTAACGTCCCATACTGCCACATAATAAGGAAATAATGTCACCTCAAGACTTTCTATACAACAAGCACTAGTCTAGACCCAGTTCTTAGGCATCTAGGTGCTAACCAAGAAGCTTGATCAGATCTTGTCTCTAAAAGATGACTAATATAACCCTAAAATTTTTTCATGTTCAATGTTTGATTTAATTTGAGTTGTATAATGAGAAAATGTCAAGCTTTGCTATTGTTCATGCCTTGATTACACCTATGACATCCCCTGATTTTCAACACCTTGATCAAGTGTGTGATGTCCGAATTGAAACCCTCGCCTCACAAGAATCCCAATTCAAACACCACACACTAGGCCAAGAAGAAGAAAATTAGAGCAAGTCATAAGGAAACAACAATAGCACATGCACATGAACAAGAACAAAGCTATACAACACATGTTCACCATTCAACATATATTTATAAAATGAATTGTTACAACATTTGGTATTACACATTGAACATTAAACTTTTACATATGCAGGGACTACCATCGAAGATAGGATCTTAAGACAATAGGTCCACCTATAAATCAGCTCACCACACAACTCTCATCTATTTTGGTTCATCAAGAGCATAAGTCCACAACCTAAATAAGATTACAAGTGCTACACGTCAACTCAATATTTTAAAATATTGCATTGAGTAAACCTACATTTCTTTTTTATACCTCTTATTACTAACACTTGTCAATAAGATAAAAATAATACCTGGAAATAATAAATAGATATAATAAAAGGCATGCTTGAACAAACATGTTTACTAACAAAAGAGAACACACATTTTAAGAACATTTCCATCATAAACTTAGGCATCTGCCACCAACGCGATAAATGTTTTTAGGCCTTATGATCTCCTACCAAAATGTTAGATCATATTTACAATGTGATATCCTACCAAAGAGTTGGATGACTTCAATGCACTGTACTACCAAATAGTTTAGTGATGTCATATGATGGATGAGATATATTATGTTTGCATAATTTCAAAACTATGTATATAGAAAATCAAGAAAGGTAGCATAAAAGATTAGTTATTTCATCCAATATCATATGACAAGTATTTGTACACACATAATATAACCATACTATTTAATAGGCCAAGTAAGAGGCGAAGTGTACCATCAACTGAGATATTCTAGTCATCACATGTTCATGAGTCAATGCTATCCTTGTTCAACCCTGATTAAGACCAGATCACATGTCACCATCAGGATCTCATCATCATAACCCTAATATGTCCATTTTAGGGTTTATCTTGGTCATTAGGATGTTTCCATTTTTACTTGCATTCGTGTCTTGGAATTATCTTACTAATGTTATTTTTCAATTATGTTACAGATTAGGGTTCATAATTTGATTAGGTTTTACATCATTTTGTGTACATATTAACCCTATGTTATATACTTTATTACAATTAGGGTTTCAAACTATATATTCTGATTCATCACCATGTAACATGAATTCATGCATGAGACTGGTATATTGGTTACATATCATGTTCAATTAAAATGTTATGAACACATTCTAGAAATTCCAACATTCATTAACCATATATGCATTTTCTAAATTTTATTTAGGGTTAATAGCCCTATATAGCCATACTAAGAGAATAAATAATTACATGGCATACATGATCATATCTGACATATTACAGATTATATATCATATTTCAAAGTTCATGCCACATTTTCATAATTTTAGGCCATCGTTTGATATATATTACGCATGATACAAGTGTAATGCATCTTATATGATATCACTAAGATCTAAGCATAAAAATACTAATAATACGATACCATGTTGTTCTAGTCATTTTTCTAAGAATTTCGGTATATTATTTATAATTTTCTAATAAAATGGCTAATTAATTTTATTTATCTAAGGTCTATGCATTCTGAGCTACTTTTACCTTTTATAGCCAATGGCCTTCCAACACGTTGCTTTTGAGGGGCTTCCTAGGCTCACATTGATTCATTCAGTTCACTGGTTTAGGCACCCAGTTTGCTGGGCATTAGCTCTCACTGGACCGATGCATGGGTCCCTCTCTCACTCGTGTCTCACCCGATCCAGGTCATCTCCCCGATCTGCAACGTTGGCCAGTGTGATCACCTAGTTTCTCCAAAGCAAGGTTGTTGTCATGGTGTGCTCCACCGGTGAGCAACGGCCCACAGTCAGAGCCATGTTCCTAGGATCTTCTTCTCTCCAAAGTTCTACAGTTCCACACCACAAGGTCTCGGTACCATAGATCCTCTTCTACAACTTCCGATGTCGGCGCCGAGGCTTTCACTGCCTCAAGATGTTTCTACATCAGAACAGAAGGGGGAAAACACCCCTCTTTTCCCTTCTGAACTCCAAGGCTCCGAAGAGCTTCAGACATCCTCTAGGGACTCAATGGAACCTTCAGAGCCCAATGGGATGCACTCCATTGACCCCCCATACTTCATCTTCTTGTTCGACTAGATGGTATTCCTTCACCACGAAAACCACCATAGGAGTCCAAAACGAGACCAGGGTCGAACTCCTCTATCCTTCAACTTCCTTTTATCTTCTTTTCTTCCTCCTAACTACATTCTACCTCCATATTCTATTCCTAATCCAACCTCTGACACTGACCTACAAGTTGTAGTGGACAAGACACGGAGATGGAGAGCTTGTTCTCCCTTGAATGGGTTCCAAAATATTTGTGTAATGGCTCGCTATCAAGATAATAACCAAACAAAACCAACTGCATGGTCCAGATAGCGATTTACCCCACAATGTCCATGTTCCAATGGCATGGAAGTTCGTTATTGCGAGCCTTCTACAATGGTTGTGAAGAAGATGATTTGTACCCATCTGATCATAACCAAGGGTCACGATAACTTGTCAACATATCCTTATCTGTGGCTACTGAAACATGGACACATTTCTCATTTAAATGATATGGTCATATGTACACATTGATCGAGAGCCTAATAGATTAGTTTTGCCCATTTTAGTTATCATTTGCATCCTATTTTTTGTTTTGTTATTTTGATTTTTTCTCAAATCATAGGAATTTTTATTAGATTTCTTTCTCTTATGCATAACAAAGTCCCGATCAACTCTAGATCAAGATGGTATTCCTTCCCTGCATCCATGTTTCAAGATTTGGAAGGGATCACAAGGAGTTGAACAACACAAGTCAAGCATGTTTATTAGGTGATCAGACCCCTTGATCAACTAAGCAACCTACCCATTAAAGCATCTCCTAGGAAAGCATATGATCATTCAATACCCATCATCGATCACACTTAGAAGGTCATTCCATATATCAGTAGACTCTAATGAATATTGAGGCCCAAAGGATCGACTGAACCCCCTTCTTGATTAGGTAATCCACTTGTATTAAGGTGCTCCAAAGATGAGCCTAATAATCCAATCCATCACGTTGGTCGGATGACCTTAATATACACCTCCAAATTTAGAAGCTAATGACAAATTCAAGCATCCATTTGATCATTGGATCACCCCATGGATCGACCAACCCACTTATTCTCTAGGGGAATTTTTAGAATGATAGTTAGTCAATCAGTCATGCTTTTCAACCAACCAAAAGTCCATCAGACATGTTTCCAAGTGGCAGCTTGGTCGATTAGCCTTACAGGTTTCCTTATCAATGCGTCAGATAGAAAAAATTTGCACAACCACCAACTAGAGGCTATTTTGTAACCAAAAAGGAGGTACGGACTAATTTTCATTGACATTCATTCATCCTAATCTAGAGAATATTTTTGGGGATCAAGGTACCAGATGAGAAGACAAGGAAGAAGACAATCCTCATAGAATTCTTCATACCATTTACTTTCAGAGTGGATTGCAAAAGTTACAAACCCCTAGATGCTTCTTTCATCTCCAACATTGGAACACTTACTTCTCTCTACTCTTGAATTTTATTTCTTTCCATGACTATAAGAGAGTAGTCCTTATCGTTGGTGGCATGGGTAGTAGCCCTATCACCTGTACGCTATCTTAGTTGTTATCAAACAAAAAATTCTTAATATGTCAGATTTTTCTTCATTTGATTTATTCTTCTTGTTGAATTTGTCTCTCAATTGACATGTTGGATATAATCATGAGCATAGAGACCACAAGTCAGAGGATTAGATCCTCGAATGGATGTGTATGATTCCATATGCAATCACAGAAGGGATCCTCCATGAAGATTGAGTCATGATATGTGGGTAAAAAGACCTCGACCCATAGGGGGCCTAGTCTTTGTGCAATTTGCATTACGTAAGGATCCAAATTCACATGGTCTTAGTCTGAGTAGCTATGATAATGGATGTGTAAATACTAGGGTAGGTATGTAGGAGATGGAGATGAAAAATAAATATCCTAGTGTACTTTAATATTGATCTTGAAGTTCTTTGTAATTAGTTTCCTTGCATTGCAATCTTTTAATTCAGTCATTAGTATACAATCATTCTCAACAATCTATTTTAAATATTGTTCATAACAACTAGTTCTGATGTTGATTTCTTAAAAATGTAGTCATTTGGGTTTTACCCTTTACCACATTGCCGTTGACCGGTTTGCTTGCTGGTGACTTAGTTGCAATTGTTATAATAGTTTTAAAGTTATGATAATATATCTTAGGAAATTTCTATGTGAAATAAAACCCTCTTTCATATTTATTGTCATGTTAGTTCCACTAAGATTTTACTATGAGGGTCTACAATAAAAGGTTGATAATCACAAATATATACATCAGTGGTAATAACAAAGAATTAGTGCCACCATGTTTTTCCTATAACTCATAACCAAATTTCATGTTGGATTTTCTGACTGGAATGTTGACAACGACAAGATCTCTAAAAATATCACTATGAATACCAATACTTAACTGATAATATAACCAATGATATTTTGGACTAAACCACTGATAATTACCTATAGAATCATCAA
Organism: Alisma plantago-aquatica; assembly: GCA_963693085.1. NCBI lineage: Eukaryota > Viridiplantae > Streptophyta > Magnoliopsida > Alismatales > Alismataceae > Alisma > Alisma plantago-aquatica. Next base: position 464,273,168 of record OY856413.1, on the reverse strand, counting down.
TTTCATGGAGTCACATAAGTCTGAATCGGTGCACCCACTAGAATGTTTGTGGTACCAACTTCTAGCATTCAAAGTCTAAGTTTCTTATTATTTGTGAGTCTATTCCATAGACAATGTGGTTGGTGGTATTGTCTTTCCATGTTCCTGCACAGGGAAAAAATCATCAAGGATCATAAATTTTTATTAAGACTAATTAATCAACATATACAATAATATGCAAAATTAAGTTTACTAAAACAAAGTCTAAACTTCTAGGTTGCCTTCCACCTAGATCCCTTTTTTGAAGTTGTACGCTCGACTAAGTCACTTCGAATCAAGTGAGAGTCAAGATTTAAGATCTTTATGTTCTCGAACAATCTATTACAATTAGTAGTGTTTCAATATACGTCCATTGGTTTTTAAAATATATGGCCCATCTCTCAACTATTTGGCTCGATAGACCATGACCATGGTGCAAGGGAAGGTAGATCTAGACCTCAACTTGCTGGTTGCAATTTCACCTTTGAATTGAACAACAAGACTGTTTGTCCCAGATCGACTTTCCTATGAAAAATGTTCCTATCATGAATCTTTTTCATATGCTATTTGTACAATAAACCATTTTTGTAGGCATCCAGACTAATCTAAGCCAATTTATTTAAGTACAATATGTGATTTTCTCCTATAAAATTTAGATCCACATCTAACTTCTTAAGCACTTGCATTGCCCTATGTTCTAACTCTATTGGCAAACAGAATGCCCTTCCATAAACTTATCTATAGTGTGTGGAAACTATGGCAGTCTTGAAGGTGGTCTTGTATGCCAAAACAACATCATTGAGTTGCATGCTCAATTAGTTCTAGTATTAGAGATTGAATTATCAAAAATGGTCTTCACTTCTCTATTAAATATCTCAATCCGGCCTTTGTTTTGGGGTGATAGGGTGTGTCTACTCAATTCAAAACTCCATATTTCTTCAACAGTGAACTAAATTGGAAGTTCACCAAATTGAAACCCCTATCAGTAATGATCATCCTAGCCACCATGAACATGCAAAAGATATTGTCCTGTACAATCCTATAGACAACTTGGGAATCATTAGTCCTAGAGGGTATGGCCTCTACTGACTTGGATAGTTAATCAAGGGACAACAAAATATATAGATTTGAATTTGAATATACGAGTGGACCCATAAAATCAATTCCCCATTAATAAAAAACTTCTACTTATTGATTTGTGCCTTTTTGATATGTTGATTGTCAATTGACATGTTGCATCTCTTAATAAAATTATATGTGACCTTAAACAAAGTTGACCAGTAAAAACCACACTCTAAAACCTTACCGGATGTTCTACATCTCACATGATGTTCTCTTATGGACAATCGATGACAATGAGAAAGAATGCTTTGTACTTCCCTCTTAGGAACACATTGTTTCAAAATGTCATCTCTACATTGTTTCAACAAGATAGGATCATCCCAAATTTAATAATCCAAATAATGGAAACAAAAATCCTACTATATTAGGCATTCCAATCATCTTGTATTGATCACTCGCTAAATAATTCACAGTAATAGCACATCAGTGGTTTTTATGTTTAACAACCAACAATATCTCATCAAGTCTCTCCAAGAGAGAGAGATGGTCTACCATAATGTCTACATTCCAACCTTGTCCCTAATCTCTGTATCAAATTCTAGTAAATGCAAGATCCATCAAATCAATTAGGGTTTGGCTTCCTTTTTCTATAGTAAATGATTTACTTTCATCCAAACAATCATAGTATATGATCGTACACAGTAACTACGATTCCTCTCCAACCAGAGGTGTGACCAAATTAAATATTCTCTAAATTTGTCATTGGCAAACACTATTACGGAAAGTTCTTTTTCCATGGTGATCTCATTTAATTTAGCATCAGTTAGCATTATAGAAGTATAGTAAATCATGTAAGAAGAACACTCTTTCCTTTGGCTTAAACTTCACTAATTGCATAGTTGGAAGTATCACACATCAACTCAAAGGGTTTATTCCAATAAAGGAGCTACCACCATGGGTGCATGGATCAATTTCTTCTTTAAAACATTGCATGTGTGTAAACAATATTCATCAAAATCAAAAACCATGTCCTTATCCAAGAGTTCCAAAAGAGGCTTGGAGATCTTCAAAAAGTCTTTGATTAATTGCCTAGAAAATCATGTCTTCTCTGAGAAGATCCTCACTACATTCATGATGATGGTGGAGGAATCTTGGAGCTAAACTCAATTTATATTGGGTCAACCTCCAGTCCCTTTATGGACAACTTGTGTCTGAAAACAATCCCCTCATTTACCATCATGTGGTATTCCTCCCAATTTAAAATGAGATGGGAATCCTTACACCTTTGTAAACACAATACAAAATTGAATGAAAATCCTCAAAAGACTCCCCATACACATAATAAATCATCCATAAAACCTCAAGGTACTTCTCCACCATATCAAAAAAATGGTGAGCATGCACCTTTCAAAAGTTTTAGGTGTCTTACAAAGTCTAAAAGGCATAAAAAGATTGGAAATGTTTCATAAAGATAGATGAAGGAATACTTCTCCTAATCTTAGCATCGATCAATATTTGATTATAGGTAGAATAACCATCTAAGAAACAAAAGTGTCATTGGTTGGCGAGTCTCTCTAAGATTTGGTTAATAAATGGTAAAGAAAAGTGGTCTTCAGGTGTTGTGACATTGAGACACTATAAGTCTATGAAATCGTGATAATAAGTCACAATCCTAGTATAAACTAACTTATTTACATCATTGGTGGTAAGTATAATACCACCCTTATTTGGAACCACCTGTGTCAGAGTTATCCATTTAGAATTGGGAATTGCATAAACTATACCTACTGATAGGAGTTCGCTTACCTCCTTTTTACAACCTTTGTCATGATTGCATTTAATCTTCTTTCAGGTTGAATCATTAGTTCTGGACCTTTATCTAGGAGTATTTTATGCTATATATGGTTGAAGATATCCCCTTGATGTCTGTTATTACCACCAAAACTCTATTCAATGGTTCTTGAATACAAATATTAATCGCTCCACCTCTGAGCTGCTCAACGAAGAAGAGATGATCACATGAAGCTTCTCTTCTTCTGTCGTAAATGTGTGCTTCATATGTGGTAGCAATGGCTTCAACTAAAAATTAGAATACACTCAATTGGCATCACCAAGCAAGGTGGTGGCAGACCCAATTCCCCAAAGTGCCTTGTGTAATGTGTTGGTAATGCTTCGAGAAATAATGCACACTCTTCTACAAGACCTTCAAGAATGGTCACATCAGTGAGGTTCAACAAATATGAATGAAGTGGCAGTGTTGGATAAGAACGATCTAAGGCTTCATACACACGTTTAGAAATGGGAATGGGTATGAGGAGATGGCCTGAATGGTTTGGGTATGTAACGGTGTCAAAAAATGAGCCTGTGTAGACTTCCTCCATTGCCTATACCTGATGACACACATTATCAACCTACTGCATTTTGTTTACCATGTCTAAGAAAGGATTCCTAAGAGTAAGGAAACATCTAAGTCAGCATGTTCCACTGTGAGGCATGTGGTTGTTGTGTCAAATTTTTTTGACTTGTTGGGATATTCTAGAAGATTAAACTCAAACCTATCATTCTCAATGTGAAGTGTCATTCTTCCTCTCCTCATTTCTTGTGTGACATCCACATTACCTTGGAATCATCTATCTAGGAGTGGCATGAATCTATAGTCCTCTTGCAGCTCCAAAACCAAAAAAATCTATATGAAATGTGAACATGTCCACCTTGACCAAAACATCTTCACATATGCAATAGGGTCGTACAAAAGATTTATGTTCTAGTTGAATTGTCATCTCAATTTTTTTGTTGTGTGGAATGCCCATATTCTTGAAGGTATCTAGTGTATGTTGGCTCCTAAAATTGCATAAGGCATATCCAAAGCGGAAATGGCCTATTGAACAGGGTATGTTGAAGAACCCTTGATCTTCTCACTTTTTGGGAATCTTTCTTTGAAAACACATGATAACATCCTCATCTAGCACTACCACGTCAGTATCTAATATCCTCCTCTTCTTGGTAATAATGTCCTTTAAAAATTTATCATAGGACAAAATTTTCTTAAGAGCCTCTACGAAGGGGATATTCACATGAAGTTGTGGAAAATATCATGAAACTTCTTGAACTATGGATCTTCCTTATTCTTGATTAATTTGAATGGGAAAGGCATATGAACCATGATCTTGTTGAGGTGTGGTGTAACATAGCCTTTCTTTTGGGATACTCTACCCCTAATATTGACTCGATAGAATCTTCACATATCACTTTCTCATGTACATGGACTTGAACTATCTTCTACCCTTCGACTATTGCATTAGGAGTCATTGTAGTTTTCTTAATATGCACTTTATTCTTGTATGTTTACTTATCCTTCTCTATCACTTTCCCAGTCTACATTGTTACTTCTTTAGGATGCTCATGGTTTTGTGGGATGTCTATATTTATTAGGAACCCTTATTGATTAGGATTCTTATATAGTGATAAGTCTGATGTTAATTGTGAGATTTGAGTCACCTAACTTCTAATTTGAGCTTGCTGGTTCTCCTTCTCTCTATTGGATTGGTCGATATATGAATTTCTCTTGGTAATGAATTTTTCAAACATATCCTTCAACCTTTAAAACTTACATAGACCCCATCCATGTTGAATTTATGATTAAGTGTTTTGATGGTTCACCCTAGGCTATTGGATCCATGATAAGCTCCACTAAAAATTATTTGCATCCTTGCAAGAGAATTTAGGATTGATCCTCCATGAGTACTAATTCCTTTTATTATTAGACTAGTACATATACATGCAATCTTCTTCCACTCCTCCATATGAGAGGCAATCCTCTTCTACAGTTGCTTCACCAATTGAGCCATTTGAGTCTTGAGTTCCTTGACCTAACATCATTTCCTAGCACTCTTAGATGATGCATAATACTCACATTCATCACTCAAGGATTTATATCTAGCCATGTTCCTAAAAATTTAATGACGCTTTGCTGACTAGTTATTCAAAAAGAACCATACACCTACACTATCAACTGTAGTCCTCTCTCCATTATGCATGCCATTGTAAACGGTCTTTGCATGACCATACAAATCAATCACATATTGTGAAACCTTCCTTAACAAGTTCTAGTATGTCTCCCAAGCCTCTGAATAGTGTTCACATGTGTGTTATTTGAACCTATGAATTTTTTCCACCAAATCATTGGTATTATGAGGGGGAAAGTACCTCTCAAAGAAAGTGTCTATCATCTCATCCCAGGAGCCTATGGACTCATAGGGAAGACTAGGAACCAAGCCTTTTCCTTGTCCATTAATGAATAAGGAAACAACTTCAAAAAAATCATTGTAACTGGAATTTTGTCTATATTCAATAGTTACATATCTAAAAACAATATTTTATATGATGCATTGGGTCTAAAATATTGTTCCATGGAATATGTGTTACTTAACCAATGCACCAATCATGTAATAATTGTATAGCTTCCCACAGTGAGTATATGTCACTTAATAGGACCAAATAAGCTATGAATGATGATGTCTTTATTTCTCCCATATGGTCTAGTCATCGTCTGATACTATAACATTCACATTATAATCCATGTGGTTAGTCATATTTCTGGCTTCCACAACATGTTCTTCTAGTTCACCTACTCTTCCTTAACCTTTAGTGTAACCTCTGTGTTGTTGGTAGTGTACGTGGAATTGTCCTTGAAGAAGATGCAATGTTCTTTTGAACTTTTTCCAAGAGTTTTATAGGGTCTGAAAATGGTGTGGTGGGATAACTAAAGTCATTGGCCCGATTTTGGACCATAAACTAGTACCTAAAAAGCAAAATCTCAGTGTCAGAACTAAGAGTACTAGTTATGACTAACCAAAAGATTTTGCAACAAATATTTCTGAAACAAAATTAATATAATTAAAAATGGCCAAGTGTGGGGGGTTTTAACACTCGTAGTGCTAGTGCTACCAATTCCCCAGATCCAGTACAAAAATCTATGCATGGCTTAAGTGTATGTGCTAAACGCAAGTGTACACATCAAAGTAGTATGAGACTCAAAGAGTCACGAGTTTTCAATCTCAGTGAATTGAGACTAAAAGAAACTACTACTAACTAAAATAGATTGGCTAGTCCAAAAAAAGTTGGTTTAGTGACTAACTAATAACTAAAATTAAATAGCAATGAATTCAAATGGTTTGATCATCATATTAATGAGGTTTTTAGGATACCAGTTTTACTAGAATGTGACATATGCATGCATCTTCTCCCACTAATATAAATTTTCTTCCTTCTTTTGGACTAGGAATTTGTAGCTTGCACTCCTTCTCTCATAGGGTAGTACATAGTTTAACCTAACTACTAATCCCCTCTCACAATGTCAATATAGAAAGTTAGATGATATGATCTCTCCTTAGACATTTGACCTAAATAATGGTTATCCCCCTCTTATAGAGAATTATTGATTGTGTTAATAACTGATTCTCTAATTATTAATCCAACGCTCACAATAATTAACAATGTAACACATATTCATGGTGATCAAACACAAAGACGTCAATTGTGAACTTCCATTATCAAAATCTAAAGCAAAGATAATGTCTAATAAATTGAAAATTCATATTTACATAGTCAATAATGGGATACTCTTAGGTCCTAAAGAACAAGGGGTTTATCCCCTCGTGCTCTACATGAGACAAAAAAGGGTTGTAGGAGAATAAAAACATAGATAATGTTGAAAAACCTTATAACTAGGCATGTGGATGATCCCTTCTAAAGATTACCACAAGCAGACAACATTTTGATTGTCGAACTATTCTCAGAGGTGTCAGGATTATCCTTGTTCCAACCTCCTTGTCTCCATCTCCTCAGGCTATGGTTCTAACTCTCCTGGATGTTGGTTCCATTAAATTAGAATTTTGTGCCACCAAAGTTTTCAGTTTAGTCAAATAGGACATGGTTATCTCAGTACCTCCAAGTTGGTGAGTTGTTGACGCGACCCAAACCCATTAACCAGGGTGTAACCCAGCCAAAGAGGAATTAGACTAACCACCTACTTTTAATCACTTACTAAAAACCATCCTTAATTTCTTCATTTAAATTAATAGAACCAATGAAACATCATGATAACTAGAAATATAACATCTCGTTTATGCAAAACTTGAAGGTTACCACAAAATTAGACTTTATATAAAAGTAAGAGACAAATATAAATGAAGTACAACTTATTACAAACTACTCTCTTTTCTCACTCTCTGATTTCCAAGATCTAGAGAAAGGATAAGAGACCATCTAACTAACTACATCTCTTGAGAACTCAGTTGATCTATTTTGTATGATAGCTAGCCTCTGACTCCTTGTGTACATATAGACCCATGCCTGAAAAGTGTTTCAGTAGATTGCATGACCTAATGGATAAGTGCATAGAAACTAAAAAAGAAACCATGATAATTTATATCCATGATGTTATTAAAATTTATAACTCAAAATAATACTAGCAAGGTAGGTGAAGTATATATAATCATACCACAATATATAAAGTATTAGTATTTGATTGCATAAGTAAGAAACTAAATCCATTTATGATTTCTTTTAAGTACCCATTTATTATATGTCCTAGACCCACATGAGGTGAACGAAAACATGTAGAAGCATCACAACATTATTCTCTCACTCTACAAGACATAGCATTGACAATGGGACTCTAAGTCTTCTAAGTATCTACATGGTATATAAAAGGCTTCACCACATCTAGGCTCAGTGAATAATGGAAGCAGTCGAATTATCTGGACTCCTCCTCTAAATTTGGGTACTTAGGTGGAGATTCAAAGCACTTTAGACTAAAGTATATGCATTAGTGGTTCCACAAGGGTTGACCAACTGACAAGTATCACAATTCTATGTAGTAATTTGAGTACCACCAGAATCTACAAGAAGTGTTGGGTACTCCTCTATTTTAAAGAGTCCTTCCTCATTCATCTTAGACTTCTGTACCCCTTTGGTATGTTTTTTATACCTCATCCTGGACTCTGCCAGTCGGTATGCATGTTTCTCTTTCATGGTGCAGGTCTCCATGATAGATTCTACAATTTTCATGGCATCTAAAGTGTAGTGATTCTTTTGTTTTACAAGAAATAAACCATTATCTACAACTTCAAATCATGACCCTATACTCAGAGTACACTAAATTCTCGCATCAAATAAATCACCGGCACTGATAGAAGAATAAGATTAAATTGATAACTTACGATTCTGAATAATCACTAAAATATCATGTTCACTGTACTTTACATAGTTCTAAGTAGAAACAATTACCAATCAAGTCATGAATCCACATTATAATTCATTACTTGTAGAGATTAGGGAAATCTAGGATCCCTAGTTCCTCTATTTCTACTATTAATATTTAGCATATATCATGAAAAATCATTATATGGATACATCACCTATAATACATCTCACGTTGGATGTATCAATCAATATTGTAACTGAGACTTAGCAATTAGTACCAATAAAATTTGTGATATACAGCAACCATGACTTATTTGACAATATTACTAACAAATCAAGGTTTGGAGTGGATTTTCTACTGACCTAGATCTGATCATAGGTCACTAGTCTCAGCTCTAGTCTTAGTAAGATCATATTCAAGGTCTTTTGAGATTAGATTCAAGCTTATTGATACAAAAATTGCTTTCTAACATCCCGACGGTCGATTTATTTCTCCAAAAAGAGCCTATTGAAGAAAGTGGATGAATAAGGGAGGTAGAAAAGGACATCTGATGAGACTCATAGTAGATCTCAATCAATGAAGGAATACAATGAGAAGAAATCTACAGTATCTAGCTACTTACCATGATTGATTTGTGGCAAGGTCATTAGTCTCCATTGTTCTTTTCTTTCTTACTAGGAGTTGTCGTAGACATGTTGTTTGCCTCTCGTGTGCTTTAAGGCTTTAGTTTTTTAGGAAATTAGAATATGAATCCAGTGAGATAAATTTCATTTGATTCAGTATGTATATAAAAACTTATGGTAATTTTACTAATTGGTTGTCTTTGTTGTCAGTGCAATTCATTTACATCAGTTTGCATGGTTGTCAGTCTATGTTGCTGTTAGTTTGTGTGGTCATCAGTCTAAGTGGACATTAGTCAATGGAACTATAGACCAAAGTCGGTTATGCACTTATTTACTAAAACTACCACAACTCCCTCATTTCAACTCCGGTTTGGTTCATTATTTTTGCCTTGGATTCAAAATTGAGTTATCCACAATATTACAGTAATAAGTTCATAAAATTCACAAATGATAATTTCTTTATAATTATTTTCTCAAATATCTCTAGTTCTCTTCCCACATACATGTGTGGGCTACTAGTATCTCAATTGGAACTCAAATCCCCTAATATCTGCTCAATCATGATTTTGAATGATCAAAACAAAGGATTTATATAATCAAGGATTAGATAAAGTAGAAGGTAATTACAAGACTATACAAAAGCACAATTAACATTAAGGCTATGTTTAACCCTAAAAATACCAATGAGGAGAGTTACACATTATAACAATCTCCTTCTCTAGTAAAAACTTCATTTCAAAATTCCTAGAAGAGGAAAGGATACTAGTTACACATCTCTGATTCTACTTCTCATGTAGCTTCTTCTGCACCATGATTCCTCCAAAGGAACCTCACCAGGGGCATCTCCCTCTTTTTAAGCTTTTGAGTTCTACAATCTAGAATTTGTATAGGACCTTCAACATAGAAGATATCCTTTTTTAACTATTTAGGCTCTAGATCTATGATCTTCTATGTAACTAGATGACACTTATTCAACATAGATACATGGAACACATCATGTAAATCTGATATCTTAGGAGGTTACTCAATCTTGAATGCCTCTTGACCAATTCTTTGAATGATCAAATAGGGACCCATAACTCTAGGAGTTAATTTTCACCACTTTCTAAACCTCAACACAATTACATGGTGAAATTTTTAAGTGCACTTCATCCCCAACTTCAAACTGAAGTGGTCTATGCCTTTTTTCTACATAGCTTTTATGTCTATCATGTGTATCTTTCAACTATTGTCGAGATCACATATACCTTTTCTATTGTTTCTTCCGCCAACTTGGGACCTAGAATTTGCCTCATGGCATGCTCATGTCATTATTTTAATTACCAAATAATAAGCCTAAGAATACTAAAGTTGAGATAAGGAACAAGGTAATTATAGTACTAGCAAAGAGTAATTGAAATTAAGTTATATTTAACCCTAAAATTACTAGTAAGGAGAGTTATGGGTTGTAAAAATCTTCCCCACTAATAAAACTTTTGTCTTGAAATTCTGAGAAGAGGAAAGGATATTTGATACAAGTTTTTGACTCTACTTCCAATGTAGCTTCTTCTATGTCATGATTCCTCTAAAGGACCTTAAGTAGGGGTATCTCTCTTTTTAAGCTTTCAAATTCTATGATCTAAAATTTGAATAGGACCTTCAACATAGGAGATATCCTATCTTAGTTGTACATGCTCAAGATATATGATCTTTTCTATACCTTGATGACATTTCTTCAACATAGATACATGAAACACATCATGTCAATTAGATAGAGCAAGAGGAAACTCAAGTTTGTATGTCACAGGGAAAATTCATTGAATCATTGGATAGGGACCCATAAATCTCAGAGTTACTCTACCTCACTTTTAAAACCTCAATACACCTTTCCATGGTGAAACTTTCAAGTAAATCTCATCCTCAACCTAAAATTTTAGCAGTCTAAGCCTTTTCTCTGCATAGATTTTCTATTTATCATGTGGAACTTTCAATTATTGTCTAATCACATATATCTTTTATGTTGTTTCCTCCACCAATTCTCGACCTAGAATTTTCCCATCACCCACTTTATAACAAAAAATGAGAAACCTACACTTTCTCCGATATAGAGATTCATAGGGGCTATGCCTCTGGAATGGTAAATATTGTTATAGGAAAATTCCATAAGGCTAAGTTGACTATCCCAACTATCACAAAATTATAAAACACATGCTCTTAGCATGTCCTCTAAGGTTTGAGTTGTTCATTGTCAATGTCATCTTTATGATGATGAAATGTTGTGCTAAACCTCAAACTTTTTCCCAAGACACAATGTAATTGATTTTGGAATCTCAATGTGAACTTAGGATCTTAGTCAAATATAATAGTGACTGCAATTCCATGTAATCTAACTATTTCATATATTTTGACCTTGCCTAGTTAGAGTACATCCCATCTTGACTTAACAAGGAGAAAATGGGCAGATTTAGTTAGTTTGTCCAAAATCACCCATATTGAGTCAAAATCATGTGATGTTTAATGTAACCCTACTACAAATTGAATTGTATTATGTTCCCACTTTCATATAGGAACCGGGAATGGTGGTAGGATATATGTTGGATTTTCATGTTCATCCTTGACTTGTAGGCATACAACGCACCTAGCTACATTCTCAACCATGTCTCTATTCATACTTGGGAACCAATACAATCCTTTGATGTTTTTGTACATCTTAGAACTTCCAATAAGCATTGCATACATAGAAGTGTCAAATTCCGCAAGAATTTTCTTCTTTAAATCAATGTCATTCACAACACACAATCTATCATGTTGACATAACAACCCATTCATCTGAATATCTAAATGTTTCCCTCTTTCTTTTTGTCATGTCATGCATGATCAATTTCAATTTACGGTCACATTGTTGAAGCTCCTTGATTAGATCATAGAATGTAGGTCTAACCTGCATCTACAAAATTAGCCCATCTTGTTCACAAACATTGAAATATAAATTTGTATCTCTCATCTTAACTAGTAAGTCTCTTTTTACACATGCCATAAAAGAAAAAGAAAAATGTAGGAGAAGTATATTTCCTACTCAGATCATCTGCCACTGCATTGACCTTCCCATGGTGGTAGTCAATGATAATATGATAATTCATTATAAGCTCTAACCATTTTTGTTTTCTAAAGTCCAAAACGTTTTATATAAATATGTACTTTAAACTCTTATGGTCAGTAAAGATCTAAAATGACTCACCATAGAGAAAATGCCATGTCTTTAAGGCATTACTACTCTTACAAGCTCAAAATTATGTGTAGGGTAATTCTCTTCATTTTTTTTAATTTTCTAGAAGCATAGGGTACTGCATTCCCTTCATGTAAAAGAATACATCCCAAACCTCTCCTGTATACATCAAAGCAAACCACATATCCTTTATCTTCTTCTGGTAAAATCAAAATTGTTGTCATGGTTAACTGCTTCTATAATGTTTCCAAACTTTTCTCATGTATTTTATATCAAACAATAGGCACATCCTTACTTGTTAAACATATAAGAGTATGGCTAAAACACCAAAGTTCCATATAAACATGCTTTAGTATCCAATTAACCACTTAAAATGTATGGTCTTAGTAGGAGCCGTGGAATGCTCCCACAGAAGAACAAACTCGACCTTCTTACGGTCTACACTAACTCCATTTCCTAAAATGGCATGTCCAAGGAAAGAAACTTCAGCGAGCTGAAATTCATATTTCAAAACAAAGCATAAAGTTGATGTTTCCTGAACAACTGCATGGTTATCCTCATATGCTTCTCAAGTTTTTCTGCATCTGTATAATATATAAGAATGTCATTTGTAACCACTACTACAAACTGATCAAAGTATGACCTAAAAACTCCATTAATCATATCCATTAATGTTTTTGAGAATTTGTCAATTCAATAGACATAACTACAAACTCATATTTCCCATACCTTTCTCTGGATGTTTTCTTAGGTACATCTAATGCCTTTATTCTTAATTGATGATAACCTAACATAAGATATATCTTTGAAAAGATTGTCACTCCACATAGCTGACCAAACATGTCATCAATACTAACTAGAGGATATTTATTTTTAATAGTTATCTTATTTAATTGATGATAGTCTATGCACAACCACGTAGTTCGATCCTTATTCTTCACAAAAAGCACTAGATCTCCCTAAGGTGACATACTAGGTTGGATGAAACCCTTATCTAGTAGCTCCTCTAAATGAGTATTTAATTCCTTGAACTCTGTAGGAGCCACTTGTAATTCTATAGGGTGACTACCAGGAAAAATTTGTATTTGAAAGCCAACATCCTTCTCATGAGGTGAACTTTGTCATATCAAGAAAAATGTCTGAGAACTCACCTACTATAGGAACACTATGTGTATTGATTGTTATTTTCTCAGCCCTAGCATCTACCACATATTCTACAAAGAGATCACACTATTTTTTCATCATCTTATCAGCTACATAATTTGATACTTCACAAGTGGGTAAGACTATTCTGTCTCCTATAAAGACACATGAAAAACCACCTTGTTGAAAGATATATTCTTTCTCCTAAGAATCCAATTCGATATGGTCTGTCTCGAGGATTCCATACCCAAAATAAGTTGAAAATAATTAATTCCTAAGGGTATGATATTAACCGTTGTGGTATACTTAATAAAACTTTACAGACATCTAGGACAATCTTCTAGAAAGATTGTTGGTTCACCTAATGATGCTCTTAATAACAACTCATAATATAAACCTTGCGTCAAGATTTAATCCACTAGCCAACAATCTTTGTATACAAGATTTTTTTTCCCAAGATCTATCAAAACTATAACTAAAATGTTGCTAAAGAGAAGCATCTCACTTGTGACAACTCTGGGTGAGACTACTCCTTTTATTTGAGTCATAGAAAAAATGTCATGTGGCTCTCCCTTTACCATGATGTCGTTATTGTCCACTATTACTACTAGGTGCTCCCCTTCTAGAGCATGAAACCATTGAAGAACTTGCTCCTCTGGCTGGGGCTAGTCTTTGTGAAGTTTGATAGAGATATTGTGAACTATATGCAAATGAAAACTAGATCTCTAGATAGTCTTTCTTAAAGTAACCCACTATCCACAATAGTGACATCCTTGAAAATTGGTTCCCCAATATTAACCAGAGTGTGTTCTGCCACAAGTGTTGCACATAGCCATAACCTATATATGTGATTATGTAACTAAAGTTGATGAGCCTCAAGGCCTTAATGAAGGTGCCCACCTAGGTGGCGTATTCCATCTGCTAGGTCTAAATCTTCATGTACTATGAGAGGTTACAACATTTCTTGAACCAGTTCCTTGCCTTCCAAAACAACCAAGACCTCATCCTAACTTGGAGAAGAAACCACCACCTCCTTTGTATACACTAATATCTGTCATCCTATACCAAAATATGCAAACCTTTTCCTACTCTAAAAATATTAATTAGCTTTAAATAACTTTTCAATACATTTGGATGGCTACTTCCACAAATTTCTCAAAAGAATTTGTATCTCTTCTACCAACTTTTGATATGGTATTTCTAATATCTGGTCTTAAACTTGCTTGAAACCTCCTACATTTCTCTATGTCATATGGTACAAGTTGTGGATAAAATTTAGTCAGTCTTGTAAGGTATGCCTCATATTATCCAATTATCATGCTTCCATATCTAATATTCTCCAAATGTCTAATTTTATCACATAAGAAGGTTGGGGGAAGTATTTTAGGTGAAATTCATCCACAAAGTCTTTCCATGATATCTTTGTACTCCTCCTTTTATCTTCCACTCATCATCAACATAATTTAGAATCTACTTTAAATAGATTGATGGAATGGTTGGTCTGCTTTTTATCTGATAACTCTATTAGGTGGAAAACCTTTTTCAGTTGTTAAAGCCACACATCTTCCACAACTAGGTTGGTTGATCCAAAAAAATTCAATCCTATGAAGATTCTTCACTAACTCATAGGATCTCATCAGGTCCTTATTTGAAGATGAAGTCCTCATGTCCATCTTATATTTTTTTGTCTCTAAAAGAATATGGTACATCCTTGCCACCTCATCCTTATCTTCTCCACCTTGATCCATTGCTTGAGGGTCAGGGCCATAATGGCTTTCAGCTTGTTCCTCACCAAGTCCATGTCCTCTTCTTTCCATTTCCACATCTCCAACAGAATCATATCTCTTAGAATATTATAGTTCAATGATGAAATCATCATAATCTTATTGGTCTCTAATCACCCCTATCCCAAACCTAAGCCCTCACCTAATATTAACCTCACTCTAATACTAAATTGTTTGACGCGAGCCAAACCCATTAAACAATCCGCTAAAGAGGGACTAGACTAACCACCTACTTTTAGTCACTTACTGAGAATTGACCTTAATTTTTTTATATTAATAGAAATAATGAAACATCAAGATAACTAGAAGAAATACATTTTGTTTATGAAAATCTTGAAAGGTTACAACAGAGTTTGTGTTTTACATTAAATTCAGAGTTCTTGTTTAATATACACCAAATAAAACTTATTACAAACTTCTCTTATTTCTCACACTCTAATTTCTAGGATCGATAGGAAGGATAAGAGACCATCTAACTAACTACTCCTCTAGAGATATCAATAGACCTACTTCTGATGATACCTAGCCTCCTACTCTTGCAGAGCTAGACCATTTCTTGAAAGATATTTTAGTAGATTGTATGAACTACTAGATCAATGCATAGAAAATCAATAAGAAATTATGATAAATTAGATGTATGATGTTAATACAATGTATAAATCAGAAGAATACTAGCATGGTAGGTGAAGTTTATATAATCATGCCATAATATAGGCAATATTGATATTTGACTACATAAGTAAACAACTAAATCCATTAATAACTTATTTAAAGTACCCATTTATTATATGATCTAGATCCACATGATGTGCACTACAACATGTGGAAGCATCATAGAAAGATACAACTGACAAGGAGTGGCTCATGTGGTCAAGAACGGTGTTCCATAATAAAGGGACCAGGGTTCGAATCCCAATTATCGCCTTGATTTACCACCCTTCCGGGCGTTCAACCTCCTCCATGGGCATGGGAGAGGGGGAAGACATCTTTCTCTGTTAATCCCATCATAGAAAGCTACAATATCATTGTACAAGATTTAGAGTATACTTGGGGACTCTAAGTCTAGTAACTAACCACCCAGTTTGCAATGGGCCTCACCACCTCTAGGCTCGACAGCTAATGGTAGTGGTTGGATAATCTTGAGTCCTCCTCTAAACTTGGGTACTCAATTAGATAGTCAAAGCACTCTAAATTAAAATATCTACATCAGTGGTTCTACGAGGGTGGACAAACTGACGAGTATTATGATTCTCTGTACTAAACTTAGTACCATAAGAATCTCCAGTAAGTGTTGGATACTCCACTATTTTAAAGAATCCTTCCTCATTGATATTAGACTCGTGTACCCCTCTATTATGCTCCCACTACTTCATCCTAGACTCTTCCAGTCGGTATGCACATTTTCTCCTTCACGGTGCAAACCTTCATGATGGATTGTACAGTGTTCAAGGCATCTAAAGTCTAGTGATTCTTTAATTTTAGAAGCAATAAACCATTATTTGTTACTTCTTATCTTAACCCTATACTCACGATACACTAAACTCTATAATCAAATAAATCGTTGGTACTAATATAATAATAATTGATATTAAACTGGTAACTAATAATTCTAAATTAATCACTAAAATCTCTTGATAAGTATACTTTATATACTTCTGAGTAGCAAAAATTACCAATCAAGTCATGAATCCATAATTTAATTCATTAGTTGTAGAGATTAGGTAAATCTTGGGTTTCACTTCCTATAAATATGCCCTTATAATTGGCCATATCTCATTAAAAATTATTATAGAGCTAACATCATCAATAATACATCTCAAATAGGTTGTATCAATCAATATTGTAACTAAAATTTTGCAAGAAGTACCAATTAAATTCTAACATAAATCGCCAATCATAATAGCACAATAACCATATGGTATGTGAAATTATTATTGAAAAATCAAGGTTTCAAGGTGATTTTATACTCATCTTGATCTGATTCTAGGTCACAAGTCTCAAATATATTCTTGCTAAGTCTAGGTTCAAGTCTATTGAGCATGAATTCAATCTTACCCTACAAAACCTTTTGTCTAGCAGCCCAACAATAGATTTTCTACTCTAAAAATGGCCTATTACAAGTAAAGGATGAAGAAGGAGGTAGAACATGACCTTCTATAAGACTCACAATAGATCTCAATCAAGAATGAAAGTAGGAGAGGAGATCTTCTGTCTAAAATACTTAACATGATTGATCTGTGGCAAGGTCATCATTCTCCCCCTATTCTTCATGTTCTCCCAAAAATTAGCCCTGAAATAACCTCTTCATTTGCCTCTTTTGCAATTTAAGTCTAGTTGTGTGAATGTTTGAAATAAAAATTCAACGACACAATTTTTTTCAGATAAAGATAGGATTAGCATAAGTTTTGGCCATTTACTGATTGGCTATCTTGGACAACAACACAATTCAATTCTGCAGGTCTACATGAATGTCAGTATGTGTGGCCATTGATTTGCACAGTCGTTGATCTCCATGTTCGTCGGTCTGTGTGGGTGTCGGTTGACAAAAATGCAAACTAAATTTGGTTCTACACTCATTTACTAAAATTTCCATGACTCTCTCATTTCAACTCTGATTTGGTTCACTCTTTTAGTGTTGGATTCATAATTTAATTCTCTAGAACCCTAAAGTATTAGTTTGATAATAATTTATTTATGATTTTTTCTCAAATATATTTAGTTCTCTTTCCACATACATGTGTGGGCTACTAATGCATAAACTAGAACCCATATCCCTGAATATGCTTAATCATGATTTTGACTTATCAAAACAAAGTCTTAAGTTAAAGAAGGATAAGATAAAGAATAAGGTAAATATATTATTGAAAAAATCATAATTCACATTAAGGTTATATTTACCCCTAAAATTTCTAGTAAGTAAAGTTATGGGTTGTAATATTCGATGGTACCAAGATTCTATTGAGGGTTTTTTGGTCCTTCTTGTTACAGCCACCAATTTTTCCTTTGGTGGCACTGACTCAGCATCTCAATGGCATTGATCCTCAACTCATTTCTAATTGAGATGACTCTATGAAGATACTTCTTTTTCTCTTTAATGGTGGTACCCAGTTAGTTTGATTTGTACTTGATTTGTCTACATAAAGAAAACAATGCACTAGGACATAATAAAATAAAATAATTTTGAACCAAATGCATTAACAATATGTAACACAAGAGATGTTACAAGATATTTAGGAAAAAGTTGCATAAAAACAATGTACAAGGGAGAATTTTCTACAAAAACATGCCTAAATTAGCCCATGAATTAGTAATGAGATCATGTGAATCAGGAATCACTACCTGATAGGGCATCGAGTATGGACTTTGCTACTCACCATCAATTCATGATAAGTTCCTTGCTCAAGCTAAGATCCATTCCAGACCTTCTTCCCCCTTGAGTAGAAATGGAGATGGTTTTTTCATTAACACGGACAATGCTAGTAGTGGATCAGATCCAAGATGAGTAAGATCTCCTCCCAAATGGTCATTGACTCATGCAACTCATAATGGAGGCAAGGTATGGCTTCATCATGGTGATGGCAAACTGATATTTTGACTATTGTAGTGTGTGGTAGAGGTTGAGGTAGGATTCATCGTTCCACTAAATATTTATTATTTTGATCCCAGTTGTAAGTAGTCTGGGTGTTGATATGGGAAGAGGAGGTTGGAGTAGGTGCTGGCAAAGATTAAACCATTATGTTCATGGATAGAGAGACTAAAGCACACAATTATAAGTTCATTGCCTTCAATTGTTGCTGCACATACTTCTAGCAACCAAGATGTGATAACCTGACTTTCTCTCTCTAACTTTGTGCACCTTCTCACTTTAAATGAGAATCAACCTACTCATTTCAATATAAATTTCATATCTTGAGTATTAGGATACTCAAATTTGATCACTTGAATGACCAATTTTGCAAGGTATGTCAATAATTTGAAATATTTGAGCAACCATGGCATGCTTTAACACATCATTACTTTGAAACTGAAATTATCCTCTTCACTATAAAATATTTGATTCTCTAATGTATTTCATGTTGTATTGAACTCAAGTATCTTTTCAACAATGCAAGAATCACCTCAATCAGACATCCAATGCCCAAGTTATGAATTTTTGAAGCTCGATTCAAACTCTATTTGATTTAATCTATTTAACTAGTATTTGAGTTTTTTGGGCCTACATTGGGGGTGTGCGTCCCAAAAAACGGGCACCCACTTGCCACATGAGCAAACCTCTTTTTTTTTCATCCAATCACATCTCTTGGACCATGGTCCATGGATTGCAAACCCTCCTAATCTGATAGCTAGGAGGTCATCTCCCACATGAGTATGTATTGCAGTATACCTAAAAGATATTTTTCTAATGACCAATAGGCACCATCATGGGCTCCCATAGGCATTTTTACGTTGGTCAAAATCCATGACTCAACTCGGTTTTTCTTTTCCTCCATTTTTCTCTTGCATTATCACACTGCAATTGCACTTCTCCTGTTCCCCCTTCTTGCCCTAACCATGGCCGCCACCTTGGAGCTTGAGATTAGGGTTTCATCCCCTACTACCCTTTAGCTTCAAAAGACCCCCTTTTAAAGTCTACGATGACAAGAGGATTTCAAGTGGCCCCTTGGCAGGTGGTTTTGTGCCTTCAGTCCACTCTACCATTCTACTCAGGCGAGTAGCAATAGGGAGGATCACTATTGTTCCCGCACAATTTCTAGTAGGAAAGACGCCCTACCATGGTAGTCATCATCCAACAACCGCAGTCCGCAGTGAGGATGTGTTCCAGACGGTTGGGGGACGTCGAGTGTCTGGGATGGGACCTGTCATGGGACGACACATGTCCAGAGGGTTCTACATGTGTGTTGCTCGCTCAAGAGGAAAGGGACATGACTGTAGGACTGGGTACCAAAGGCCACGATTGGCCGGCATATCAATATGTGGATAAAGGTAGCACCCCCCATTTCCCATAATTACTAATTGGAATTTTCCAAAATCAATAACTCGCTCACCCCTAGGGTAAATTGGGCAAATCTATATATCAAATCAATTAGCTCGACAAGACCTACACAACGGGATTGGTCTCATGTTATAATTCCTTTTCTTATTCCATGTTTTTCTTAAAAGATTCTAACTTTAATATTTTGAATGTAATTAATGCATCTCCGTTATGAAGTTTGGATCTATATTGCACTTTTACCCTCCTAAGCATCAAATTAGTATGTCTTGTTCTCTTGTGACCCTAATGAAGGTCCTAATCACCCTATTTCTCATAAATGGCCTTAATTGTGCATATATGACTTATTTGGACCTTAATGGTGTACATGGCTCTATTAATACTAATCTTGTGTCCTTTTGAACTAACTGCTTCATCAACCTGGAAATAAGTAACTATTACTCACCCATGATACAAGGATCATCTCTTCATCCCCTTTTTCTATATTTATTCTTTATGTCACTTGTCATGCATGAATAGGTCACCCTATTGAGGATTCATGATGATACTTGGACATGATGTGGATGTTGGGCCTCTTATGCATCATTATATATAAAAATCAGTAAATATGTGATGCTTGGTGACCTTAATACCTAAGACCAACCACCTTTCTCAATAGGTGGTTGTAACTCTAGTTTTCCCTTGTCTCTCTCGTGCTCAATAAGGGATTAATCTATCCCCCATGATGTCTTGGATGTGGATGTCCCACCTTAATCTCATGTTGAACCTTTATGACATATTTAAATTGTATTGACAAGTACATGTATGATTGATGTGTTACACGAGGTTGGGAATATGATGCCTAGACCCAAGGTTGGGAACATGATAGTCTAAGAAACAGATTGGTGAAGATAAGAAGAGGATCTTAAGGAATTTTTAAATGCTCCAAGATAAGATAATTGTGAACCATATTGTAGAAACGGAGGCGAAGTACAACAAAATCCTGAGGTAGGATGAGTATGATCTAAAACAAAAAGTGCCACATCAACATTATTATTAGTGGTTATAAATACAAATTTCTACAATTCTTTTGTAAAACAAAGAAAAAGGCTTAATAATGTCACTATGTTGAAGAATTGTAATTATGAATGGGTCGCTAATGCAATCGAACATCAAACAATGATTTTTCTACACTTCAAGAATATATGTATTGACCCCTCCCATGTTAACTTGGAGGATGTACATAACTTATATGGTTCATTCAATCCCCTGTCATTAGTAGAGTGTAAGGCCATCGAGAAGGTTCCTACACTATAGGAGGTTTATAAAATTTTGTCTGAATTGAATCCCCACAAGGCCCTAGGCCCAAACGAAAGAGATGGCTCTTTTCTTTTAAAGAACTAGCAAGCTGTGAAACATTCACTTATTAAAACCATAAGCATGGCGTGCTTTCGGGTGCAGATTTGGAGGAAACTTTCTATAATGCAAGTATTGTCTTTATACCAAAGATCTCTAAACTTGAATGATGCAAGAAATTTAGGCCAATTTCACTTAACAACATCATCCTCATGCTCACTTCCAAGGTTGTTGTAGAGAGATTAAAGGACTTCTTGGCTAAGTGGATTTCACTGGCTCAAAGTGTGTTAGTGTCAGGGCGAAGGATAGTAGAAAACATCATGGTGGCTCAGGAAATCATTAACATTATGAGAAAAAAGAAAGCTGCTAAAATGATGATCATCAAGATTTATTTGTCTAAGGCCTATGATAAGATGATTCAGCCATTTGTATCTGATACCGTCGTCAAGATTGGAATTCCAAAATCTATTAGAAAATATATCCTCAATTCAATATCTAACTGAGAAGCATCTATTATATGGAACAAAAAACATGTAGGTTCATTTATAGTGTCGAGAGGGAGAGCCTATGTTTCCCTACTTGTTTGTCTTGTGTCTTGAATGGCTATGTCAATCCATTAATAATCTAGCTAGGGACAAGAAATGGACTCCTTACTTGTTGTACAACAATGGACCCAAGATATCACACTTATGTTTTGATGATGACATGTTTCTCTTCACAAAGGAGGATGTATCTGAAATGAAAACCATCATCAAATGTTTTGAAAACTTTGTGGCAGTTTTGGGATAGACAATTTTAGTGAGCAAATCATGCATTCACTTTGCAAGAAGTGTAGTGAAATGTTTAAGAAGAGAGATTTGCATATTCAATGGTTACACCAAATCTGATAATATGTCATGCAAACTGCAATTTTACCTATGAAGATTTGTTGTCGTATAGACAGCAATGTACGATCCTTTATTTGGGGAGGGAACCACGAAAATCACCCACTATCTCTAGTTTCCTGGAACAAACTTACTTGTGACGAGAAGCATGGAAATCTAGGTTTTAAGTTCATGAGGGAACTAAATTTGGCTCTGATTGCTAAGCATGTGTTAGACATAAGCTTGAATAGAAACTCTTTGTGGAGTGCAGGCTTACATTCCTAATATATGGCCTTCAAAGGAGGGTCCCTGCCTAATATATCTAGATTAGAACGGGCGGTCTTTCAATGTAAGGATTTTCTTCAAGAAAATTCCATGATGATATTGGTGAGTCAGAAAGACACTAATGCCTGGAGTGACAGGTGGTGGTGCAGGCACAATACATTGCAAGAACTCACCATAAAACCTATTCCTAAATAATTACGAGATAGAAAGGTTGAAAGCCTCATTAACTTGGAAAACACTTGGGATGTTGAATTTTTGAATGAATGCCTCCCTCCAAAAGTGTTTAAGAAAGTGGAAGACATACCAATCCCAATTAACAATGATGCACCTAACATACATGCTCGGAGCTTCAGAGATTCATGTAGATTCACATCGAGAAGTGCATATGAGATTCTTAGACTGGAGAAAGATATTAGAAATACTGGTAAATGGGAAATTGTTTGGAAGGCTAAAGTAGCAACACAAATAAAGTATTTCTAGTGGTTAGTTGGTCACAATGCCATACTCACAAATTGCAGGAGAGTTACTCAGAATATGTCCATCGACAAAACATGTCCCATTTGTGGTCATGAGGATAAAATCACATTACATACCCTAAGAGACTGTGATCTCGCTACTCAAGTTTGGAAAGGAATCCTTGATCATAGCATTTAGAATCTATTTTTTGGTGAAATGGATGTGTGGAACTAGATACAAAAGAAATGATAGCCACAATGCCTTATAACATGTTATTCGTGGTTGGTGGTTGGCATATCTGGAAGAATAGTAATTCACA